>PVJN01025570.1:11845-30179 GCA_004026805.1 Lasiurus borealis | reverse complement strand
CAGAAGTATTTTTCTTTTGTCCCATAGAAGTGACTAATGCCACCAAAACAATATTTATTCTCTCAGTTTGATGGAGCATGGGGTAGGGGTTTCTGTGTTCCTAATTTTAGTATTTATCAATTTCTTTTTAAAAGTATTTTGAATTTAAAAGTGAGTTAATTGCCTTTTTAGCATCAATATGTTAAAAATTTTTATTCTAAAATCTATTAATCTATGAAAATATTAAACCATACTTGCATTTCTGGAATGAATCCTTTTTGATTATGCTACTATTTTCTTGTTGAACTGCTTGGTTCTAATTGCTGTCATTATATTTAAAACTTTAATATGTATATTTACAAGTGAAATTAATGTGTGATTTTTCTTTTCTTGTACAATTTATTCTAGGTTTTGGTATGAATGTTACATTCATTTTATAAAAATAATTTGGAATTTCTTCTACTCTTATGTCCTGGATAGGTGCAAACAGCATTATAATGATCAATCCCTGTAGAGTGGGTAGAATATTTATATGAAACTATTTAGGCTGGTGTGTATGTTCTATGAGTTGATGGAAGCTTATTCTTCAAATTTTTCCTCTATTTCTTTAACAAAAATGATCTATATGTTTTTGGTCCTTATGGCCTTTGTGTTTCTTGAGATGGGTTTTAATGAATTATCTTTTCCACAAAAATTATTTATTTTATCTAGGTTTTACAATTTTATTTGCATATTTAAATCTATTTGTATAGAATTATGCAAATAGTCTGGTTTTGAAAAAATGTACTCAGTTGCTAAAGTTATTGTTTTGTCCTTTCTTACTTTATGTTTGTGTTTTCTTCCTTTTTGCTTTATTAAATTCTCTATTTATTAGTCTATTTTACTGATTTTTTTCTTTTAAGAGAAACAGATTTGAATTTGTTAATCTACCGTTTTTCTAATTTATTAATTTCTGCTTTTAACATCATTAAGTTTTCTTTTACTTTATTTTGTATTTTTCCCTAATTTTTTGAGTCGGATATTTAATACATTGATTTGTTTGTTTGTTTTACTTAATATAAATATTTAAGACTAACTTTTTTTCTGTTCTGCCCTATTTTTGACCCATAGTTCTAATGTTTATTTTAATTATCATTATTTTCTGGAAATAATGAGTGTTTTAGCTCAAGCTGCTATAACAAAATATCATAAACTGAGTGGCTTATCAACAACAGCACTGTATTTCTCACCGTTTTGGAGTATGTAAATCCGAGGCCAGGGTGCTAATATGGAAGGGTTTGCAGATGGCTGACTTCTGCTTGTATCTTTACATGGCAGAAAAAGGGTGAGCTAGCTCTCTGGCTTTTCTTTTAAGGCACTAAACCCATTCACAAGGGGTCCACCTTCATGACTTAATTCTTTCTCAAAGGCCTCTCTTTCAAAAAACATCACATTGAGGATTAGATTTTAACATATGAATTTTGAGAGACCACAAACATTCAGTCCATAGCAATAAATAAACATGAATATACTTGCAAATCCTCCGGGTATTTTGCAAAATGCAGACTCTGCCTTAGTAGATCAGGTGCATCTGAGATTCAGCATTTCTAACAAGCCCAAAGGGATGCAGATGCTTTTGTCTACAGACTACCAGTACTATTTGAATAGCAAGAGTTTAAAATAAGTTTTTTTTCAGTCTTTTTCTGATGTTATTGCTTTCTAGCTTTAATGCAATGTGATTAGAAAATGCTACCTGTATTTTTTGCTTCTTGGTATTTATTAAGTTTTTCTTATAAAATAAAATCAGTTATCATGAATGATTATGTGTACTTGTCAAGATGTATCACTTTTATTAGGATACAGAATTTCATTTATATCTACTTTATTGGTTATTTTATTTATGTTTTTATATCCTTAGTTAATTTTTTCCACTTGCTCTGTATTGTACCAAGAACATTAAATTGAAATCTTCTATTGTCTGTGTGTTTCTCTTACTCTATTATCACTATTTTGGGCGTAATATTATTTTGTTTTCACATTGTTATGCTTATACAAATATTAATCACAACTGAGCATTGCACTCACTACAACATTTCTTTTCTTATTCTCCCCCCCCACCCCCCTGAAATTAATAGTTGCCTTGCTTTTAATTTGTTTAGACTTCTTTTTACCTTTTGCTAACTCTTCCCACATTCTCCAATAGCTTCTCAAAATGGTTTGCCAAAAGACCAATCACACCAAGTAACCTATAGTTTCTATTTTTTTTTCTTGGAGACTATTAGGTCTGATCAAATAACTGAATCAATAGCTCTCCCCGGGAAACTGACTTTTCAGGCCATTTCTCTATGGACCACACTTTACTTGCTGAGATCACATTCCATTATCTCTCACCTTCGGACCTGCACAGAGAATTCCCCGCCCAGAAAAAGCCCGCCAAAAGTACTTTAGAAGCCGCTTATTCCCGTCACCGGGAACTGGCGCCATCCAGGCTCAGCCACCTGCTGTGCGGGTGACGTAATAAATTCAGGATCCCTCACCATTCTGACCTCGTGCATTACTCTTTAAGCGACTAAGAGGGACATGACCTCTTGGAACCTCCGTTATACTTTTTTTTTCAGTTGGTAACACATTAGGCCTGATGAGCAGCTGCAATACTAAGACTTCTCATTACTATCATTTTGAAATTCCATTTGCCTCTCTGCTTCTTGGATCTCATCTCTTCCTCGTTCCTGATTTATTCTCTCAGTTTGCTGGAGCACGGGGTAGGGCTTAATCAAGAGGACAAGCATAGGATCTGGCTTCTAGTGCTTTGGAAACTGGCTTGTGGGCGCTGAACAAATAAAATAACATTGTTTTACTACAGTAGTAAGCAAGTTATCTATAGGGGGAGAAAACATGTTGTGTACAGATTATTTGGATCAGGCTATTCAGAAACATGGGGAAAAGATATTGTCCTCAGAGATGGTTTTCATCTAGGGCTTTTTCACCTGTAGAGTCAGCTGTGTCTGTCAGACAGCTTTTGATGTGTTCCAAGCACTGGGCAACTTACAGTCACTGTTGACTGCTTGTGTTGTGTCCTAGCTTGTCAGAGGCTTTTGCAGGAATCTGTGATTGTTTGATTAGTATGATACCTGAGTATAGACAACCTTGCTCTGCTGCTAAATTCCTTAGTCGTCTTCTCAGTGCTCCTGCAGGCAGGCAGATGGCCTTATTCTCTTTGGAAGCTACCAAGAAGTATGGATGTTTTTATCAGTTGACACTGAAATTCTATACTCCCTTCCCAGGCAAAATTCCTGGGCAATTATTTAGACATTTATTTGAACTTCTCAGATATTGTCCCCAGATTTAAAAGAATTGAGTCATCATCCTTAAAGAGTTGATTTATTCCTTAAATCCAAGGTGGATTTTAACTCAGGGCCCCCAGAAAGAAAGTGTCAACGTGAGTGAAATGAAGGAAGTGACAGGACAGGGCAAGTAATGCCACCAGCGTGGAATACAAGAGGAAAATAACTAGAGGGCGTGGAACTTCCATAAAATATCAAGGAGCTGCTTAACAAGCCAAAGTTAGAGGCACTTTGCAATAAATACTGTTGAAATGAAGTGTGAGCTGGTCCTGCCCTCTGAAGTGCCCATGGAATGTGGAGTGGCTTGACCCTGCTAAAAGAATTCATGTACAGGCATTTGGAATGTGACCCACAATCACTCACTGGAGGATCAGGGGTGAAAGGGCATAGTTCTTCCCCTTCAAGAATTAACAAACTAGAAGGAAAAACAGACAAGTTAGCACATCAGACTGAATGAAACCAGTGCTATAAGAAAGGAAAGAAATTCCTTTTGACTGAGTGATCAGGGTAGACTTCACAGAGAGGTAGCACCTGAATGGAAAGATTAAGAATTAGTGAGAACATGGGGCAAGAGGCATTCATAGCTGAAGAAAACATTAGCCCAAGAACTGAATTGTGGAAGATCCTATCCCATTTGGTGAATTGCTAATGGCCTGATGTACTGGGAATTAGGAAGTCAGGAAATGAGGCAAAGAAAAAAGTTTGAGACAAGGCAAAGAGGACAATCCTTCAAGAACCCTGAATTCCATGTTTAGGGCCTTTCATTTTAGGACACATGGAGTTTCTGACTGTTTATTGGTGGACTTATGACATTATCAAATTTGTGTTTTGAAAAGAGCATTTTGTAAAACATTTGAAGAGAAAGAGTAGGAGGCAAGAAGGCCACTTCGGAAGGCAGGCCCATGGGACAGGTACATTCGCAACAGACTCTGAACAGATGTTGAGACCTCTGGTCCTTGGACTGCACTTTGAGTAGCAGCAAGCTGTAGATTGTGATAAAATAACCAAGGATAACTGAAAAGGTGACTAAGTGGAAAAGTAGAGAAGCAAGTAAATGAAATTTTATGGTAATGTAAAATGCATCTCCTAAAAAAAAACATTAAAAAAGGACAAAGGCCAAGGGCCAGGGCCTCTCAAAATTAGCTGAACAAATTTGGAATCACCTGAGACTCTTTGAACACGACTAATGACTGGGCTCCATTACAAGAGATTCTTATGTAACTGGTTTTGGATCAGGAGGTGTACAAGCTTTCCAGGTGAGTCTAATGTGCAGCCTAGGCTTGAGAACCGTGAGTTAGTTCTTACCATGTGTGAATTGGTGATAATGATTAATTTAATGTTTTGAAATAATGTTTTTCCAATAAATTTCCGGATATAAATTGCTATCATTTTATTCTCTCAATCTTAGATAAGACCTTCATTTTATTTTTCTTCCTTCTCTTTGTTAATGCAATCTGGGGTTTTGTATATAAATTATAGTTACTACATTATTTTTAAAATTAGAGCACCTTCATTTCAAAAATACTTTTGTCGCCAAGTGGATAGAGCATCAGCCTGTGAACTGAAAGGTCCCAGGTTCGATTCCGGTCAAGGGCACATCCCCAGTAGGAGGTGTGTAGGAGGCAGCTGATCTATGTTTCTCTCTCATTGATGTTTCTACTCTCTATCTCTCTCCCTTCCTCTTTGTAAAAAATCAATAAAATATTCTTTAAAAAAGAAAAAAAAAGAATATTTTTGTCTTTTCAATTTTAAAAACAGATGAACAGTTTTCAGATTCTTACTTTTAATTTTTGTGTCATCAATATTCTTTTTACTATGGTTTTCACAATTTTATGTTTTGCATCTAGAAAATATCTTTAAGACATTTGTTTTAAAGAAGGCTAACCAGTGCTATAAGAAAGGAAAGAAATTCTTGGCTGGTTTAGCTCAGTGGATAGAGTGTTGGCCTGCAGACTGAAGGGTCCTGGGTTCAATTCCGGTCAAGGGCACATGCCCGGATTAAAGGCTCTATCCCCAGTAGGGAGTGTGCAGGAGGCAGCCAATCAATGATTCTCTCTCATCATTGATGTTTCTCTCTCTCTTTACCTCTCCCTTCCTCTCAAAAATCAATAAAATAAATATATTTAAAGGAGGTTGATATATTTTGTGAATCTTTGTGTAGCAGTTGATGTTATGTGTCAAGCTGACTAAGTTATAATGCCAAGTTGTTGATCAAATAATAGCCTAGATTGCTGTGAAGGTATTTTTATTTATTTATTTTTAAAAAATGTCTTTTTATTGATTTCAGAGAGGAAGGGAGAGGGAGAGAGATAGAAACATCATCGTTGAGGGAGAATAATGGATCAGCCGCCTCCTGCATGCCCCCTAGTGGGATCAAACCTGGGATCTGGGCATGTACCTTTGACTGAAATCAAACCCGGGACCCTTCAGTCTGCAGGCTGATGCTCTATTCACTGAGCCAAACTGGCCAGGGCTGTGAAGTTATTTTTAAATGTGATTAATATTTACAATCAGCAGATGTTAAGTAAAGCAGACCTGACTGTTGTTTCCATCTTTTTCCATAGGCAGTCTGCATGTTTCTCTAAAATTTATTTGTTTGTTTGTTTATTTATTTATTTATTTATTTATTTATTTATTAAATATAACATGGGTGGGCCTCATCCAATCAGTTGAAGGTCTTAAGAACAAAAACTGAGATTTCTCCAAGAAGAAGGAATTCTGCCTCAAGACCATCTGAGTTTCCAGCTTGCCAGCTGTCCTACAGATTTCAGACTTTCCAGGCCCCATAACTTCATGGACCAATTTTAAAATAAACCCTGAGTGATATACCTTTCATGTCCCAGTAATGTCTTTTCATAGCTATTAAATATGAACAATTTAGGTAAGTAAAAAATTCCTGGGCCACAACTTTCAAACTCTGTGAACTTCTTTTTTTTTTAATTAAATCTTTATTATTTAGATTATTACATTTGTTTCTCTTTTTTCCCCTCCATAGCTCCCCTCCACCCAACTCCCAACCCTCCCTCTGTCCTTACCTCCCTCCCATTGACCTCATTCATAGGTGTATGATTTTTGTCCAGTCTCTCCCTGTACACCCCTTACCCATTTCCCCCTGAGAATTATCAGTCCACTCCCTTTCTGTACTCCTGATTCTATTATATTCACCAGTTTATTCTGCCGATCAAATTTTTAATTCACTTAATTTTTAGATTCACTTGTTGATAGATACGTATTTGTTATTCATAATTTTTTATCTTTTACCTTTTTCTTCTTCCTCTTCTAAAAGAGTACCTTTCAGCATTTCATATAATACTCGTTTGGAGTTGATGAACTCCTTTAGCTTTTTCTTCTCTGTGAAGCTCTTTATCCGCCCTTCAATTCTGAATGATAGCTTTGCTGGATATAGTATTTTGGTTGTAGGTTCTTGCTATTCATCACGTTGAATATTTCTTGCCACTCCTGTCTGGCCTGCATCGTTTCTGTTGAGAAATCAGCTGACATTCATATGGGTGCTCCCTTGTAGGTAATAAACTGTTTTTCTCTTGCTGCTTTTAATATTCTCTCTTTGTCTTTTGCTCTTGGTATTTTAATTATGATGTGTCTCGGTGAAGTCCTCTTTGGATTCCTTTTATATGGGGTCCTGTGTGCTTCCTGGACTTGTAAGTCTATTTCTTTCACCAGATGTGGGAAGTTTTCAGTCATTATTTCTTTAAGTAGGTTTTCAGTATCGTGCTCTCTCTCTTCTTCTGGCACCCCACAATTCTGATGTTGGTAAGCTTGAAACTGTCCCAGAGACTCCTTACATTATCTTCACATTTTTGGATTCTTTTTTCTTCTTGCTTTTCCAGTTGAGTGTTTTCTGATTCTTTATATTTCAAATTTTTGACTTGATTCTTGCCTTCCTCTAGTCTGCTGTTAGGTCTCTGTATAATATTTTTTATTTCAGTCAGTGTTTGTTTCATTTCTAGTTGGTTCTTTTCCATCTCTTCTTGGGTCTTGCTAACTTTATCCAACTTTTCTAGCATATTCTTGAAAAACCTTATAAGCGTGGTTTTGAACTCTATATCCAGTCATTTGTTTTCCTCCATTTCTTTTGTTTGTGATCTCTTCCCTTGTCCTGGCATTTTCACTATGCTGGGAGAACTTTTGTGTTGGATTCAGCCTTATGATACCAGACTTGCAAAACTGCAAAAGCCTCTCTGTTGAGCTTGGGATAGGTGGAGTCTCAGGGCTTAATGGACTGCCTTGCCTTCCAGTTGACCCCACCCTCAACGGCCCTCAAGTCTCACATGACTGGACAATGGCTGGAGCAGTCCCTGCGTGGTGTTCTCTCTCTCTCTCTCTCTCTCTCTCTCTCTCTCTCTCTCTCTCTCTCTCTCTCTTGTGTTCCTCTAGACTGCTGCCTTTCCGGCTCCCCTGCGCTCTGAGACCATATGAATCTGGGTCCCCAGGACTTCACCCAAATCTGGGGTTTAGTGGAGTTAAAAGTGACACAGTTGGGATGCTTTGTCTCCCACCCTCTTGTGAAAGTCAGCGGCACAATCAGCATTCGGTCTTCTGCACACAGTGCTGTGCATGCTGCCCGACTTCTGCCCTCCTGTGACTCCCCCAAATTTTCGTGCACTTCTCCCTTTTCACAGTCCAAATTCCCCCCATATGAGTTTCAGCTGGACCTGGGGTTTAGTGTCGTATGCTAAGGGGTTCAATGCCGTTGGGAGTCTCCCGCCAGAGAAAGCCAGCTAGGTACTTGGGCACCCGCTCTTTCCACATGCACGTCTCCATACCTCAACTTTTTGCAGCTCCTCTGGGTCTCTGTGAGCCACTCTCTTTCCTTCTAGTTGTAGAATTTCCACTCAGCCAGCTTTCCTGTGGTTCTGGATAATGTCCGTTCTGTCTTTTAGTTGTAGTTTTGAAATTGTTGTGCGAGGCAGCAGTGTAGGTGTTTATCTATGCCACCATCTTGGTTTCTCTCCAACCTCTATGAACTTCTAACCTTTGGTGTAGGTGGGCAGTAGTAAGGCAGCCTGGCATTTGCTTTTTTGTGAGTAATCTGACATTTAGGCATGGAAGCTTATAGAATTTTCTTCTCTAAGAGTTAAAAGTGTTTGCCAATAAGTCTTTAATTTGGGGTATTTTCCATTCATATTCCTTAGAACTCAAGTGAGCCCTTTCAATCTTCAATACTTGGATCTGTCTTAGTTGAGAAAGTTTTTTCCCATTAACATATTTCTTGACTCTAAGATGATGTCAATTGAAAAGGTATATCACTGACTAGTTTGGAGGGGTGTGAAATCGCAGGCAAATTATAAAATATAAGATGCATCTTAATTTTAGAAAAATTGCAATGGGGGGAATAGATAACTGAGGAAGTATGAAGAATCAATTTTAGCTCTTTTTGGTTTGGTCTTCCCTTTAGGATTTCCCTTGCTTGGCATTTCCATGCACCATCCTCTGTTTCTATTTTTTTCTTTTTGTTATTTTCACTTCATTGTCTCTTTTCTGTTTTCTTAGATTTGCATATTGTATCACTTATTCATGTGTATCATTAAGTTTTATTACTTTCAAACATAATTTTAAGTTTAGCATTTTTAGACTTGTTTAACAAATTTAAATCCTTTTCAATCTTAAACATTTCCACTATTTCACCTAGGTGTCTTTGCATAATTGCCTATAATTTCTCCATTATTTTTATTCCAATACTCAAAAGCCCCATCTTTATGCAGCATAGAGAACACCACATAGTTTCTGGCATTTTTTTCAGAATACTGCCAGTGATCATTTTCAGAACTAGGCTTGTCCTCTGCCTCTTCTGGGTATGCTGCTCCTTTTACTCAATTCTGCTCAATCCCCCCCACCCCCATAGGCCTTTCTTTCCCATTTTCCTGACTGTTTTTTCCATCTTCATCCACAGGCAGTCTGCATGTTTAATTAATTAATTAATTAAATAGTTCAGTCCTTTCTCAGAATCATAGCTGGGGCAAGATTGATATGTAGGCTTCTGGTCAAATTCTTCTTTTTCAGTAGCCTTCCCCCCTTCCCCATCCCTTCCTTCCCTCCACCCCCATACCTTCCTCTCCCACAGCTTCTCACCCTCCTACTTCCATCATCTGGTCTCTGGACATCTGAGGCGATATCTACAAACAATTTACATGCCTCAGAATACACTGCTCTCGGGGCACTTCCTCATTTTGTCAGAAGGGCTCCTACCAATGGACTCAAAGTGATTCCCCAGAAAGTAAAAAATGGCCCAACAGCTGGCAGCTAGCAGCTAACAGCAAGGCTGAAGCAAAGTGTTCCCAATGAACATAAACAACATTCAGAGAATATAAACAAAAATCAGACAAGGCCACTCTGAGACCATGCCTGAAGTAAGACAGAGACAAGGCTATACCACAACCACAAAAAGGAATATTTTTTTTCTCTCTTCTTTTTCTCGCTGTTAGGATCATTGTTGTTTCTTTACCAATGGCAACTCTCTAACACTGTTTCAGTCCTCATACCTACTAGATAAAAATTACCAACATGCCCAAGCATCAGATTGCCTGCACTTTCTGACGGGATGGGCTCCAGGCCTGCTCTCCTCTTCCTGACATGCCCAATCCAAATTCGGCTCCCAACTTCCTTCAACCTTCCTAAGAATCACTCAGTACAAATCCTAAAACTGTAATGAAGGCCTCTTAACAAGACAGCCCACGGATCCCATTGTGTGCTCTCTCCCTCGTAAAGCTAAATAAACCTCACTCTGTTTGACCACGGGCATGTTCCTGGTGGTCTTTGACTGTGAGATCCAATATCCTGAAAGATAGTCACTTCTTCAGCTATTAAAAGCAAACTGATGTGTGATTTTGAATAGTTTATGTTAAAAAAAAAGTTAATTGTCAGTAATCAACCTCCCAGTAACTTGGTGTGTTATGAGAGTATTCCGAGGGTTCAAACTTGGGAGTTCTCCTCTGAAATATGGATCACACATTGGTCATTGCAGAGTTCTGCCCTGTGTGCTGAGAAACACTCTTTGCTGTCTGGGGAGTATCAATATTGGGAGTGACTAAGAGCTAGGTGGTTCTACTCTAGAGTCAGCTGTGCTGCCCATTGGCTGGAGTGCCTCAACTCTTCTTCACCTCCTCCTTCCTCCAGTAGACTAGCCAGGCTTGTCCTCATGCCCTCTCTATTCTATTGGCCAAGCAAGTCACAAGACTAGCCCAGTATCCCAAATGGATGGAGAAGACAACGTTACAGGGCAAAAGCCAGGAATACAGGGCAGCCATTAATTAGTCATCAGTGCTATTGTTTGATCTCAAAGTCTCTTGTCCGTAAAATAGAGAAAATAATACCTATGTCAGAGTTTTGTGATACAAAATGTTAAGACTAATGTCTGTAATGGGGGAATAAAGATACATATGTAATACCATAATCAATAAAGAAATTTAAAAAAAAGACTAGTGACTGGCATCCAGAGGCACTTTATAAATGTTTGATTATTTTTATTGTCTTGAATTGGTTGCAGTTTCCTATTAAGAGATTTCTTGCATTATAATCATATATTTCCTTGGTTTTATTTCATTATCTATCTTTTTTTGTGATTGCTTGGTTAACCCAACAGTAGATAGTGATGCATATTTTCATCAATAATGTTTTGGCCAATTATTTTCATTAGTCTGAGCTTAAAATAAATATACATTTGGACTCATATAAAATCACCCACTTTCTCATTGATAAAAACAGATGTATGTGTAATTTCCCTTGAATTTTCTTGCTCAGTGTAACTGTGTTAGATGTGTTTCCCCTGAACTTGTATTATTCGAGATCTTCTAACAAAATCTCAAGGTATGTGTAATAAAATTACTGGATTATTTTTAAGTGCCTAAAGCATCCTTCCTATATAATAAAACCCTAATATGCAAATTGAACAAATGACAGAACAACCAGTCACTATGGCACGAACTGACCACGAGGGGGCAGACGCTCAATGCAGGAGCTGCCCTCTGGTGGTCAGTGTGCTCCCACAGGGGGAGCACTGCTCAGCCAGAAGCTGGGCTCATGGCTGGTGAGCACAGTGGTGGTGGCAGGGCCATCTTCTGCTTCCACTGCAGGCAGGTGGTAAGGAGCGAGGGGTCTTAGACTGCAAGGGCCCGGATTGCAAGTGATGTTGGAATCCTCCAAGGGGTCCCAGACTGTGAGAGGGTACAGGCCAGGCTGAGGGACACCTCCCCAAGTGCACAAATTTCGTACACTGGGCCTCTAGTAGTTTTATAATGTAAAATCTGATATAAGCATAAATGGCAACTGTGGACTTTTGCTTCCTCTCTAATGCTTTGTAGAGTTCTCCTCACCACTGTCAAGTGGAATTGGGAGGAACAGATTGGCCAAGGGGTCTGTACAGTGCAAAACCTATGTGAGTATACAATAGCTCTGGGGCTGTTAGTCAGTATAAATAAGTTTTAGTCAAAAAAAGCAAAAGCCTCTCATTAAGAGCAACCTCAAATGTATGGCTCACTGTGCCATACTGCCCAGGAGTTCATTTTACTTGCTGTTTTTCATAATGTGCAGCAAATGCTGCTAGCACAGACTTTTCAGTGCAAGCCAGCAGTCATACAGAGACCCAAACACCTTTGAGATTGTTCGTCTGTCAGTGTGACTTGCTTGCATTTCACAGTTTGGTCAGCTCCAGCCTGCTTTCCTGTACTCACCCCCTGTGATGCTCATCAGGGATGGCAGGGCTATCAACAGACACACCAGACAGAACGGCATGGCCAACATCAGGCAGTAGTACGCTTTAGTACTCCAACTTAGACCCAGACTTTAACTCCAGGCCTGCACAATGCCCATTCATTGTATTCTCTCTCTTTTTAAAAATGAGGAAAGGAAGAAAAAGAAAAACAAGCAGAGCACTGACAGCAGCAGACTACTTTTAAAGATAAAAAACACTATTTGGGGACTGTTGAGATGTAAATATTAAACCTCTTAAAACAAGCCACTTAGAATGACTATGTGGGAAGTCAAAAAAACTTTTAAATTGGGTTTCAAATAGAGTGTTTTTCTTCATCCTTATATAACTGCAAAAATGACTGGACACTTTGGACATATTTTCAATCTTTCCCAAATGAAATCACCTTTGGTAGAGAACCAAGCATGGAAATTTTCAGCTCAAAAGAATGACTCTGTAAAATCAGGGAGCAATTTAGAAAAAGTGGTGGGAAGAAAATATGCATGTAGCCAGAGGTAGCAGCATTGGTTGGTCTGATGTGGTTGGAGAATGGGCTGTTTTAAACCATTGCACTTCTATATTATGAAGCATAGTGTATAATTGTTTTGCCTGGAAATTCATCAATGTTTTTATTGTTAACTTTAAAATAATACAGTGCAAATATTTTTAGGAGAACAGTCCAATTAATTTGAGAACCACAATTTCATGTTTATTTATATTTTTGTCATACAATGGAAAAGAAATATGGGTGGTAGAATTCCAGAGATCTGGCATTGTTTAAGAAATATTTTTAATATATGTGATGGAAATGTTCAGGTCTACTTTATACTTTTTTAAATAATTAGCAGAGTTTTAAAATTGAATTCCTTCTAAAAAAATAGAAAATAGTGATAAAAAGTAGAAAATAAAAACTGCATATGGCCATCCACCAGAAATAACCAGTGTTACTATTTTCTTTTATCCTTAGTATCTGTGTGTTTGTGTGTTTAAATGTAAGTTTATTCTTACAAAAATGGAATTTACTTCACAAATAGTTTTATAACTTTCTTTTCATGTAATAATATGTTGCCTGTTTTAAGACTTTAACATTAATTTCAAATAAACCCAGGTCCCCAAACTATGTACTTTTCTCCACAACTATGGATGTCACCTTTTATATTCTTTGATGAACTCAATTGATCATGTTATTTTGCTACATTGATCTCTCTGTCTATCATTCCACCATGAGCAAAGTACTTAAATTACTGAATTTTTTGGTTATCTTAATATTTAGGAAAAATAAAATCTTCATAATTCTTATTCTTGGCTACTCTTTTCTTATATTTTTCTAACATACTTTTAGATCATTTTATTGAGGTCAAAAGAAAATTTTTTTTGATTTGGGAGATGTTAAATAGATAGGTTATATGGGGGAGAACTGGCATCCTTACAACATTATCTTCTCAGTCCCACATTACATAGCCTTTCATTTATTAAATGCCTCTTTTATACCCCTTGGTAGTTTTCTAAATGTATTTATATGTAGATGCTGCCTATTTGGACATATTTACTCTGGATTGTTTAGCATTCTGCTTCTTGTTAAAACGAAATGTTTTTATTATATTTTCTTTGATTTTTAAGTAACATATGTGTGTACTTTCAGAAGAATATAAGAAAACTGGGTTCCTCCCCTGATACTCAGTCCCACACTCCCCACTAGTAAAAACTTTAAGTTTACTTGCAGTTTTTGTGGTGCAAAATTCTATTAATCAATATAATATGTTTTTAAATTCTGTATATATTAACTTTGAACTATGTTTATTAACAGAAACTCCCATCTTTATATTCTTACCTCCTTTATGAACTCAATTTTTTTTAATATATTTTATTGAATTTTTACAGAGAGGAAGAGAGAAGGATAGAGAGTTAGAAACATCGATGAGAGAAAGACATCAATCAGCTGCCTCCTGCACTCCCCCTATTGGGATGTGCCCGCAACCAAGATATGTGCCCTTGACTGGAATCGAACCTGGGACCCCTCAGTCTGCAGGCCGACGCTCTATCCACTGAGCCAAACCGGTTTCGGCTGAACTCAATATTTGATAAATATATTACTTAGAGTTTATGAATCATTTAAGTTTCCTCTTCTGTGAAATGCCTGTTATTCTTTCTTCCCCCAATACCACCCCTTATTTTATTTTATTTTTTGATTGTAGAAATGCTTTTTACATTCTAGATATTAATCTTTTGCAGCTTATACTAGTACTGGAGGCTTGGTGCACAAAATTCATGCATGGGGGAGGTGGGAGGGATCTTTCAGCCTCACCTACATCCTCTCCAATCAAGGACCCCTCAGGGGATGTCTGACTGCCTCTCACAACCTGGGACTGCTGGCTTCTAACTGCTCATCTGTCTGCCTGCCTGATCGTCCCCAGCCACCTCTTCTGCCTGCCTGATTGCCCCTAACTGCTTCCCTCCTGACCTGATTACCCCTAACTACCTCTGCCTCACCCCACGCCCAGGATCCAGGCTTCCCTCCCTCTGGCCAGCCACAGGCACCCAGGACCCAGGTCAGCTTTATCTGGGCCAGCTGCAGCTGTGGGGGACCATGGGCAAGCAGCTTTGCCTGGGCCGCAGCTGCAGGCACCCAGTAGGGTGGGCAGATGGCTTGTCCCTCTCCCAGGCCACAGACCCAGGTGCTGGTGCCCAGGACCATGGGACAGGGAGCTTGTCCCTCTCCTGGGTTGAAGCCTGGCTGGTCCCCAATCCTTTCTCCCCATTGTTGAGTGAGCAGTTCCGGTGTGAGGGCACAAGGGTGTGAGGGCATGATGACCATTTGCATATTAGCTCTTTATTATATAAGATGAATTACAAATATCTTATCCTAGCTTTGTTTTTATTTTTTTCATTCTACAGTGTTTTTTAATGAAAAGAAGCTTTTGGTTTTAATATAGATGAATTCATCTATCATTTCAATTAATGTTTATGTTTCTGTGATATTTTTTAATTTAAGAAATTTTTATTTACTCCTAGATGATAATTTTTTCTTTATCTTATATAATAAAGGGGTAATATTCAAATTGACCATAATTCCAACACACAAGATGTCTGCCCCATGTGGACACAAGATGGCCACCACAGATGGCCAGCAGGGGAGGGTAGTTGGGAGAAACCAGGCTTGCAAGGAAGGGCAGTTGGAGGTGATCAGGCCTGCAGGGGAGGGCAGTTAGGGGTGACTAGGCTGACAGAAGAGGGCAGTTGGGGAGGACCAGGCCTGCAGAAGAGGGCAGTTGGGGGTGACCAGGCTGGCAAGGAGGGAAGTTAAAGGATACCAGACCAGCAGGGAGCAGTTAGGTATCAATTACACTGGCAGGGAAGTGGTTAGGGGGTGATCAGGCTGGCAAGCAGAAGCGGTTAGGGGCAATCAAGCAGGCAGGCAGGTAAATGGTTGGGAGCCAGCAGTCCTGGATTGTGAGAGGGATGTTCGACTGTCTGCCTAAATGAGCAGTCGGACATCCTTTAAGGGGTCCCAGATTAGAGAGGGTATAGGCTGGGCTGAGGGACACACACAAACCCCTGCCGCACCCTCCTCATGCACGAATTTTATGCACCCGCTTCTAGTTTCTAATAATCTGTTATCTAAAGATACTTGTACTTTTTTACCAGAATTGCATGAAATGTTGAAGGATATTCTTTAAGAAGAGGAAGAATAAGGAGAAAAAAAGATAAAAAATATGAACAATTAAATGGCAATAAATGCATATCTATCAACAATTGAATCTAAAAATCAAAATAAATGAATAAGGAATGCAATGAACAAAATAAGCTAATGAATAAAACAGATTGGAACAGATTGATGAATCTCAGAGGAAAGGGATGGGGGGAGAGATTAACCAAAGAACTTATATCCAAATAAGGGGTGGTGAAGGAGTGAGGCCAGGTGGGAACTGGGCAGTGGAGAGAAAAGGGGAAACAGGAGGACATCTGTAACTCTCAATAATAAAGATTTTAAAAATAAAGATACTTTTACAACATTGGCTATTTTATGTTATTTATTTTTATTTTTTTAATGTTATGGAAAAACTTCTGTTATTTATTTACTCCTGGACAAACAAATAAGAGCAAAGAGCCATCAATATAAACCTCTTTGAATTTTAATCACTATCCTTCAAATAGCCTAAGAGTTCTGAGAATACAAACTAAACTTGGATGCATTTGCAAAAAAAAAAAATAGTTTAACTACTTATGTGTCTTATTAGGATCTTTAAATGGAATGTTTTGAAACTGGTCATAATTCACTGCAAACATAAATCAGAAAAAGAAAACAAACTTTTGAATAGCATATTATAATGACCTGGACAAATTTGATTATCAACTAGTTACAATTAGCACATGCAACAGATTGAGAAATTAAATCCTCTGCTATATACTTTTAAGTGTCTTGTCAGTCTTGAGAAAATTCTAAATGTTTCCATCAAAGGCACTAATGTCTCCACATACATCTTCAATTTTATTTAAAACAAGAAAACAGGTCTTTCTCTCCAGATTTTCATGTTTATCAGTGAAAAGTAAAATGAAGCAACTCAATAGAAATGGTTTATTACAATATTATTTTAGAAAGGTTTATTCCTTGGAGAAAGCAAGATGGTTGCATAGGTGAACACCTACACTGCTGCCTTGCACAACAATTTCAAAACTACAACTAAAAGACAGAACAGACATCATCCAGAACCACAGAAAAGCTGGCTGAGTGGTAATTCTATAACTAGAAGGAGAGAGGGGCTCATGGAGACTCAGAGAAGCTGCACAAAGCTGAGGTATAGAGACACGTGAGTGGAGAGAACAGGTGGCAGAGTGGCTGGCTGGCTTCCTCTAATGGGGAGGGTGATGGAAACTCCAACTGCACTGAACCCCAGTTCCGGGCGAGACTCATACGGGGGGAGTCTGGACTGTCAGTAAAGGGATGAGTGCATAGAAACTTAGTGCATAGACCATGAAAGGCAGAGGTCTGGAAGCATACACGAGTGCACCCAGAGAGGACTGACTGCTGAATGTACTGCCAGCTTTCTCTAGGGGGAGGAAGACAGAACCTCCAAACTGTACTAAACTCCAGTTCTGATTGCACTGAACCCCAATTTCGGGTGAGAACCTGGGTACTCAAACCCATACAGGTCCCTGGAGCTTAAGGAAACCAGGGGAGCCATGAAAGGCAGATGTCTGGAGGCACGTGCATGAGTGAGTGCAGGGAGGGCTGCAGCAATTACTGAGGGATAGTGAGACCCGGGGGCCTCATAGGTCAGGGCTGACTGGAAGCCAAGACTGTTCAGCCCTGAGACTCTGCCCCATCCAATCTGAGCACAGAGGCTTTTGCAATTTTTCAAGTCTTGTGTCATAAAGCTGACTCCAGCACAAAAGTTCTCCTGGTATAGATATAGCTGATCCTCACAGCCAATTGTTACCAACAACAATCAAGACTTAACTACAACAAGGCTGTACACACACTCCACAAAGGGGTGCACCAAGAGAGTCCACCTCAGGTAACTGGGGAGGCAGAGCTACTGGTTCATATAGGACAACTAGCATACAAAGCTACTCTACCAACTCAGGGAAGCAGCAAAAATGCAGAGACAAAGGAACAGATCACAAATGAAAGAAATGAAGGAAAACAAACAACTGGATATAGAATTCAAAACCATGGTTATAAGGTTTTTCAAGAATTTCCTAGAAAAGGTCGGTAAATTTAATGACACCCTCAAGGATATGGAAAAGGACCAACTAGAAATTAAACATAGACTGACTGAAATAAAAAATATTATACAGAGACCTAACAGCAGACTAGAGGAATGCAAGAATCAAGTCAAAGATTTGAAATACAAAGAAGCAGTAAACACTCAACTGAAAAAAAAAAAAAAAGAATCCAAAAATTTGAAGATAGTGTTAGGAGCCTCTGGGACAACTTCAAGTGTACCAACATTAGAATTATGGGGGTGCCAGAAGAGAGAGAGCAAAATACTGAAAACCTGTTTGAAGAAATAATGACAAAATTTCCCCACCTAGTGAAAGAAATAGACTTACAATCCAGGAAGTACACAGAATCCCAAACAAAAGGAATCCAAAGAAGACCACACCAAGACACATCTAATTAAAATGCCAAGAGCAAAAGACAAAGAGAGAATATTAAAAGCAGCAAGAGAAAAACACTTAATTACCTACAAGGGAGCACCCATACTATTGTTAGCTGATTTCTCAACAGAAACTATGCAGGCCAGACGAGAGTGGCAAGAAATATTCAAAGTGAGTAGCAAGAATCTACAATTAAAATTACTCTACCCAGCAAAGCTATCATTCA
>PVJN01025570.1:0-11745 GCA_004026805.1 Lasiurus borealis | reverse complement strand
GTGATGAACAGAATAAACTGGTGAACATAATAGAATCAGGGGCATAGAAAGGGAGGGGACTGACAATTCTCAGGGGGAACAGACTGGGCAAAAATAGTACACCTATGGATGAGGACAATGTGGGGGAGGTTAGGGCAGAGGGTGGGGTGGGAACTGGGTGGAAGGGAGTTATGAGGCAAAAAGAGGAACAATTGTAATAATCTGAATGATAAAGAGTTATTAAGTTTAAAAAAATAAAATAAAGGCAATCAACCAAAATAAAATAAAAAAAAATGAAATGCCAGCTTACAACTGAAAGAAAAGAAAGGTTTATTCCTCAAAATGTACTTAAAAAAAAAGTCTAAATCATGAGAATGATCAACCTCAATGGCCTCCTCGCCATCCAGCTCTGGGTCTCCATGTACTTCCTGTGATTCATCAAGAAAGACCAAGGTGTCAGTTGTGTCACTTGCAAAAATTCTCATAATGTGTCATCATCTTCTTGAAAATATATACTTTTAACAGCTTATTTCAACTTTTCCCCCAACGGCTGTGTTCTCCTCTTCCTAGCAGCTTTTTTTCCCCCAATTTTCATATTCCTTTTGATTTTCAATGTAAAAAATGTCCTTTCTTAATTTGTTTCTCACTGATACGAGGAGTGCTTTTCAGGAGATTCAGGAGAATTCCACTGTTGTTCTTCTTCCAACTGCCATTCTGGAAAGGTGAATGAAATGAGATCTGCAAAACTATTCTATGGGCTAAACTGCACTGCCTGTGATCTGGCCCTGCCAGAGGCATGCTCTTGCTGCCATTCATTATAAAAAGGCCACCATTTGTTCAACTTCAGCAATTTTCATCAGAAGTTGCCTTTTTGTTCCCAATTATACTCACTACTGAGGCTATCAGATCTTCCGTTGGTTCCTGCAACCTGAAAGTAACTTCATCAGCCACTTTCTCCTGAGAATGCTCCTCTGTGATCTCACAGCAACCTTTATAGTTCATTTCTAGTCTGTCTTGGCCAGGTCCTTTCCATTTGAGATGAGCTTGTCCTTTGAGCCTGTTTTTATTTTTGTTTGTTTGTTTGTTTGTTTTTTGCCACCTGCATCCTGCATCATGTTCGTGCGGACCGCAAGTTGGGCTGGATGATTTTAAATATTTTGAAATATAATGTTTTGTTTCTTCCATTCCAGTTGTTTTACTTTCAATTTATGTTTCTTGAGTGAATTTACTGGCTAAGACTTCCAGTACAATATTGAATTCCAGGGAAGAGATATGACATTCTTGTTTTGCCATTTTACAGGTGCTTTTTTATCAGGTTAGGCAAGTGCCTCGTTTGCTTAGAGCTTTTAATAATGAATAGATTTGTAATTTTATCAAATGCTTTTCTTGCATGTATTGAGATGATCACATGATGTTTATCCTTTAATTTGTTAAGGGATTTTCTAATGTTAAATCTTGTATTCTTGGGGTAAAACCAAGTTGATATAACATTGCCTTGAATTTGGTTTGACAAGTTTTTGTTTAGGATTTTGCAAATAAATTCATGGGTGAAATTAGTCAATGTTGTTCCTTTTTAACCATCTTTGCCTGGTTTGGGTGTCAAAATTATACTCACATCATAAAATTAATTTGGAAGTGTTCCCTATTTTTCTATTATCTGAGTTTGGAAAAAGATTGGAACCATCTATTACTTGAATGCTTACTAAAACTCAACTTGAAAAGCATCAGAGTCTAGTATAATCTTTTGTTTGTTTTTTTGTTGTTGTTTTTGTTAATTCTCATCTTAGGATATTTTCCCATTTATTTATTTTTTTAGAGGGTGGAAGAGAGAAGGAGAGAGAGAAATATCAATGTAAGAGAAACACATCGATTGGTTGCCTCCTGCACATGCCCCAACCAGGGATGGAGCCTGCAACCAAGGCACACGCCCTTGATCATAATCAAACCCAGAACCCTTTGGTCTGCAGCCTGACATTCTATCCACTGAGTACAAACCAGCTAGGGCAGAATCTAGTATATTCTTGAAGGAAAATTTTAAACTGCTAATTTGGTTTCTTTCAAGGGTTAGTTATAGAATACCAATGCTTTCTATTTCCACTATAGTCCATTTTATTAAGTGGTATTTTAAAAGGAATTTATCTCTTTCATACCTATTTTTAAATTTATTATTTAAAGAATTATTCCTAATAAACTGTTTCTATGTTTTTTTTCCTATATCTCTTATTTTCCCTTTTATTTCTATTATTTAATTTTGTTCTTTGCCAGAAGTTTGACTATTCATATTTTCAATTTTTAGTTTTGTTAATACTCTCTCTTGTATATTTTCTAGATAATGAATTTCTCTTTTTATATCAATTGTTTTCTTCCTTCTGCTTCTTTGGATTTATTTTGCTGTTCTTTGTAATTCTTAAGTTGCATGCTAAGTTAATGAAGTTCTAGCCTTTCTCCTTTTCTAATAGAAGCATTTAAAATATTGACTTTCATTAAATTATAACTACAAATTTTAATGTGAGATTTTTTTGTTTTAGTTTAATTTAAAAAAAAAATCTCTTCTAATTACCGTTATGGTTTCTTCTTTGTTCTATGCATTGTTTGCATATTTCATTTAGAGACATTTTAAAGTATGTGAACACCAGAGGATGAAAGGGGAGGTACACACTGGGTTCCAAACACTGAACCGGATGCTTTGTGGGGACAACAGACCCAGGGCTTGATAGCCAGGGAGTGCCGAGATCAAGAGACATAGTGACACCGAGAGGGAGCAAGGGCAGAAACAGAAAATTGATGTTTAAAATATGATGATTAAGTTTTATGCTAATCCTGCCAATGAATAGCTGCACTCTGTTCCCTTACTTATAAAGGAAAATAATAATAACAGCCGCCAAGTGTTTTTCATATGTATCCTTTAGTTACTTTATTGTCCCTGAGCAGAGGGAATTCTTATTTTCTTTTTACAGGTGAGGAAAAGCATGCTTTAAAACATCATGTGATTATTATTGTATAGTAAAAAATGCAACACTGCTCAGAGAGACGTTTAGACTTGACTCTACACTAGAGCAAAAATAGTTTTTTCAACCAATGGGGGTAGAACAATTTGGCATCTTCATGAAGGAAAAAACAAAAATCTAGACATAGACCTTACACCCTTCACAAAATTAACTCAAAATGATCACAGACCTAACTGTAAAACACAAAATTATAAAATTCCTAGAAAATAATAAAGGATAAAATCTACATGATTTTGGCAAGAATGTTTTAGATACAACACCAAGGCACTATCCTTGAAAGAAAAAACTGATAAGCTGGATTTTGTTAAAATTAAATTTTTGTGCTCTGCAAAGCATACTGTCATGAGAATATGGAGATAAGCCGCCACAGGCTAAGAGGAAATATTTGCAAATGACATATCTGATAAAGTACTGTTACCCAAAATATACAAAGAACTTTTAAAACTCAACAATTTAAAAACAAACAACTCAAAAAAAAAAAAAAAAAAAGGGCAGCCGAAATGGGTTTGGCTCAGTGGATAGAGTGTCGGTCTGCAGACTGAAAGGTCCCAGGTTCGATTCGATTCCGGTCAAGGGCATGTACCTTGGTTGCGGGCACATCCCCAGTGGGGGGCATGCAAGAAGCAGCTGATCGATGTTTCTCTCTCTCATCGATCTATCTCTCTCTCTTCCTCTCTGTAAAAAATCAATAAAATATATTTTTTAAAAAATGGGCAGACATTATCTGGCATCTCACTAAAGAAGATATATAAATAACAAATAGAAAAGATGCTCCACATTATATGTCATCAGGGAAATGCAAGTAAAAACAACAATGAGATATCACTGTACACCTATGAGAATGGCCAAAATCTAGCACCCAGTGCTGGGGAGGCTGTGAAGCAGCAGGAGCTCTCATTCACTGGAGGGGATGCAGAATCGTACAGCCACATTGGAGGACAGTTTGGCACTTTCTTACAAAATGAAACATTCTTCCCATATGATCCAGCAGTCATGCTCCTTAGTGTTTACCCAAGGAAGGTGAAAAATTAAGCCCACACCAAAAAACTGCGCACAGATGTTTATACAGCTTTATTCATAACAGTCCAAACTTGTAAGCAACCAAGATGTCCTCCAGTAGGTGAACGGATGAACTGTGGCACATTCAGACAATGGAATATTATTCAGTGCTAAAAAGAAATGAGCTATCAAGCCATGAAAAGACATGGAAGAAACTTAAATGTATATTACTGAGTGACAGAAGCTTATCTGAAAAGGCTATGTACTGTCTGATTACAATTATAGGATGTTCTTGGAAAAACAGAACTATGGAGACAGTTAGAATATCAGTGGTTGCCAGCAATTACAAAGAAAAATGAATAAGCTGAACAAGGAGAATTGTTAAGGCAGTAAAACTACTTTATGACACCATAATGAGGGATACATGTTATTACACATTTTTCAAAACCATACAATGTACAATAGTACCAAGAATAGAACCTAATGTGAACTAAGGACTCTGAGTGACAATAATGTGTCACCGTAAGTTCATCAGTAATGTAGAAAATATACAAGCACTTATCTGGTACATGATTTTGATATTTGGGGAGTCTGCGAGTATGTGAGGGCAGAAGTTATATGGGAAATCTTTTTAACTTTCACTCAATTGTGCCGTGCTGTGAACCTAAAACAGCTCTAAAAAATAAAGTCTATTAAACACACACACACACACACACACACACACACACACACACACACGACAGATCTCCTTTTAAGATCTGTCTCTCCGAGGCCTGTCCCTCCTGAGACTCCAAAAGAGGCAACCTTTAAAATGAAGAAGTCAAGGGTCTCTCTGGATGGATCTCCCCAAACAACACCACCAAAAAGCCTTTCTTGGCCCCTTTTATGATCCTAAAAACTCTGCATGTGAGCTTCCCCACTCTATAGAACTTCTGATGAGATGCAAAGGCCCCAGGAAGGGAGCCTCAGGGTCTTTACACCTCTGTGTGCATGAGTTTGTGATAGTCTCTTCTGAGAGCAGGAAGGAAGGAGAGATACAGATCTGATAAGGGGCCTCAGACCCAGGATTCACAACACTCAGCACAGAAAACCTTTGACTCACCAAGGCTAATTCTCTAAGTCTCAGCTTGCCACTGCTCCCAGATAAGGCATTGACCTCCAGGTCTCAGATCTGCCCATTTACATTGGCTTTCTGTGGAAATGCTTCATTCTTATGGGGCTGTTGTAGGTAGCATGCCACCCTGTGCAGGGTCAAGTTTGGAAGATGCAGTCTTTTTGTGATTTTAAAGCCACACTCCATAAGGGCTGTCTACTCTGCTCATGTGAATCTAGTACCAAACATGAATCCCGCCACCCCATCTCCTCTGCACTGTGAGGCTGCAGGTTGTCAGTGAGAAGGCTGGGAAAAGTTATGAAAGTCACTGGTGGGAAGAAGGGGTCATTGGTTAGGGAGAAAAAAACAGATAAGAAAGGAGATGGGTCTTTCTTGCTGTAAATCCCATTGGAAGGGATTTGAGGACCAAATCCAGAACCCTGTGGAGCTCATTCCTTGTGCATTATGGTGGGACCAGCTGCCACCCCCAACCTTCCAGTTGTGTTGGCCTGCAGACTTGTTTGTTCTGGCTCAGAACCTCCAGTCCATTTTGTCAGCCGCCCCCAAGTCTGAACTGGCAGAGCCGAGTGTGGGCACGAGTTCTATCTTTGGAAGTTCTTCCCCTCTCTCTCACTAAAAATAAACCAACCCAGCTATCCAATATGTTTACAACAGACCCTCCCAGTGACCCACTCCAACAACCAGCGAATATAAAGATGAAGTATTGAGTGGGACATGGCTCTCCAGCCACTGAGTCATTCTCTCCCACAACTCACTTCTCTCTGTTCAAGACTTCTAGGACACAGTTGATTTCAGGGAAAAGTTATGAGGTTGTTAAGCCATGTGCAGTGTGCCATGAAAAAGATGGCCCTTTGCTGCCACCTACAATTTGGGGTTCAAAAATATGAGTAACGAGGGAGGAATAAAAGCCAGAATCAGTGGGAAAAAGCAGGACAATCTTTTCTCTAGGAACAGGGAACAGGGGTCATTATAATAGAGATAGAAATAAAGGAAATCAATTCACTGTGACCTTGACTCATGCTCATGAGTGATGACTTCTTCCTGTGGTCAACTGTCCTAAGAATTACTTGAGTGGATGTGATTCATTTCTGCAAACTTGTCTAACCTGAGGTTTTAATTTTAGACCAGGAATCCAAGTTAAATATTTCATGTGAACAGACCAAAAATAGAAGATGAAGAAAAATGAAAAAAAAAGAAAGAAAAGAAAACCCTTTGTTAGACAAATTACAATGTATATTCAACCAACATTCATGAAATGCCAAAGATAAACCATGCTCCAGAGAGTGCCACGTCCACTAATAGCCCCCACCCCACCATGCCATTCAACCTCATGCCATCTTGGGTTCCTTATGCTCTGGAAGGAGACTACTGGTGCACTTACTAGTATACATACAACTTTGTCCCAAATGGGATTACCTTTTGTAAAAGGCCTTTTGGCCTAATTCCAAAGGAAGGAATTTCTCAAGGTGATATAGCCCCAGGTGTGCTGAGTAGGAGAGATAGCCTGCATGTGCTTATCTGTAAGTCCTACCTGGAAAGTATTGTGGAGCCTGTTTTAGCCCATCTCTCTGGGAGAGCTTGTCCAAGACCCTGTCTTCCTTGATGTGATAGTATTCTCTTCTCTTGCCCTGCCTACTTACCACAATGAGATATTTGGGCTCTTAAATTCTAAATCATCATCTTTCTTCCTCCTACTCCTGACTCTAAGAGCAGCTCACAGTGTGGCTTGGGGAGCTGTGGCACCTCATAGGTTAGGGATGGACTTACCTTTGCCTTTCTCCAAACTTTCTGTTTCCATGCCCATACTGGGGCATCCCTGGGGGAATGACAACTCCCCATAGTCTCTCCATATTGGGGAGAGAACAAGACCTGGAGTCTGGCCTGCTAGAGCCTCCTCACAGTTCCAGAGGCTCTAATCCTAATTGCTAGGACTTGATGAACAAGCTTTCTATTTTTTCTAAAATTCTGTGTTGTAACCTTAGAACTTCATGCTAAGTCCAGTCTAACTTGATCTTGCTGAGCTTTCAGTTGGGGGCATTGTGATGGGCCATAGCCTCCAGGGGAGAGAAACCCCTCACTTCTCCTTGCCTGCCCAGGGACAAGAAAGCCAAATGCTGGGAAGTGCCATTTCCACCCAGATATCAGGTTACTTCCTGGCTTTAAAAGGCTCCCTTGGAAGCAGCTCCTGCTCAGCCCCCAGAGCAAAATGTAGCAAGGTTCCTGCAAACTGACTAATGTTACCTGGGCCTGACAGGTTTCTTGGCGACTATTTTTACTCACTCACTCACTCACTTGGGGTTTTAGATAAATTTCAAGGTCAAGCCAATTCTCTTGTAGCCTATAAATCTCACTGAAATTCAGTTCCTACTTATAGTGTGAGCTCAATCCTATAAAGCACAATTGTTTATTAAACCCAAAATGAATCTCCCCACACCCAAGGAAGATGAGTGAGCAGGAAATACAAAGGGCAGAGATAGTTTGGTTGGAAATCACCAGCTGTTGATTCTTCTGATTGGACAGAAATGTGAACTAAGAACTTTTGGAAATAATCCAGGATAAGATCTAGATGGCTGCTCACCATATGCAAATTGTTCCATCCATACGCAAGTTGTATCTGGGCATGAGGAAAAGAATTCTTTAATTTTATTCTTACCACGTGCCAGGAACTATATCTCTGAAAACAGCCCCATTTTATACCCATGATAAAACTGACCCTCAAGAATCAAGAAATTGCCTGTGGATTCAAGTAGTGGATCCAGGTTTAAAGACAGGTCAGGCCCAACTCTTGTGCTTACTCTGTTGCCATAACAAGATGTCAGAGACGCATGAACTGTGGTAAAGGTGCAGCAAAGCTGTGGGTATCACCAGCTTTGTCTCTGGTCTTTAAACCTCCTTTTTGGTGATCTTGGACACCAACTAGCAGTTTAGGTCTCACAGGCTCCTAAGTCATTCCATCATGTGAGATGAAACACATGGGATGGCATTTTAAACCATGACAGATGAAAGGAGTTAGAGCCTCCATTATTTCTCCTCACTCTGGGATTCCCCATCACTTCTCTGAGGATCTGGGGAGACCTTGTCCATTCTGAGGTTACACTTCCCATCTCTGGGGCCTTCAGGGGCATCTAGAATTGAACTGGCTTGTCCCTGAGTTAAGGCATTTGAGGGTCTTCTAATCATGCCTCTAATCTCTGATAAGCTTGGTACCCCTGCCCCAGACTGGACTCTCATTCTCTCTTACTATTTTACTCCTCCTGAATCCCCTCAATAATTCCCATCCTATCCATCCATCTGATCTCTCTAGAACCTTTCTTCCATTGTAAGCAACAATCCCCTATTCTAAACTACCTGCAGGGATGCTCCCCAAGGACCCCAATTCCTCCCCAGACTTCAGCGAAGACTTTTCTTTTTTCCACACCTACATGTCCATCTCAATTGGTGGCTCAACTATAGAACTTTTGTTGAGTTGTTGTATAAGCAAACCCCTCAATTTCCTTGAACACTCATTCTTCTGCCTCACTTGTCCTGCATTGACATATCACCGAGTCATTCTCCTGACCCCCTTTAGTCCTCTGTCATTGGATAGAAACACCTCCTCTGATGTCTGCATCCCCTAGATCTACAGAAATCTGCTGCTCCTCTGGTGAATTTTATCTACCACCTCCTGGCCCTGCCTCATTCTCTGATCACTTAGCCTCTAGTCTATGGTTCCTCCTTTCCCTACAGTTTGCTAACATTGTCTGGGAGATCCCAATGTTCAGGAAGTGGCTTCTTCTTGCACTTCGTTTAAATCTTAGTACTTGCTCTCTCACTCACTTTTACTTCATCTCAGCCTTTCACTTCCAGATCCAGGCTTAAATCTTTGTTCCACTAGTCTTAAATGTCAATATCCCATCCACTGGTACTGACGAACTGTCCTCCTCCTCGGGTTCCCACCACTCCTCTTCTTCTATCTCAGAGAGGTCCCATCCCCTAACACACCCTCCCCAATGTACCTATTTATCAGCTGAACTCTGGCCTGTTTTCTTTCCTCTCTCCCCAGACAAAACCCTTTTGTGGAATTGTTCTATAAGCAAACTCATCATTTTCCTTGCACACTCATTCTTCTCCCTCACTTGTCCTGCAAAATGTTCATCCAAGATCAAGACTCAAATCTACTTTTCTCCACTTATGATGCCAAAGTTGCTGAAGAAAACTAACCATTACAAATTTAAATTCTCCACACTTAGCTTGGCATTAGGTGCCCTGAATTAAGCAAGTCTGTCCCACTGTCCTCAGTAACTATTCTAACCTTTGTCCTCATAAAGTCTCTACTCAATCTTTCCCCCATTTCTCACAATCAGCAAATAACCCTGTTTTCTACATTAGGGAGGAAAATAGATAATCAGACATGAACCCCAACTTTCTGCCCTCCCCCCTTATATACTCATTGACATCTCCAGCTACCCTCTCTCTCCTGTACAAAGCCAGACCCTCAAGCCAGTCATCCTTTTTCCTTATACTTTCCACTTGTCTTTCTCTACTGTCACTATAAACAACCTGACATCCTAAACAATGTTTAATTCAAGTTACCCTCTCTCGGCTCAGTAACCTCCCTCCTTTTTTACTCATCTACATCTCCCAAAAGACTTGCTGATTTACCCACAAAACAGAGACAAACTTACCCCAATTATCCTTTCACAAAAGTTACATGTCTCTATTCTATGTTCAGTTCTAATCTTTCTGGATTTCTTCGCTTCTTTAGCACTTCCTCCTCCCTGAAATGCTCTATTCCTTCCCCTTACGTATCACCACAATCCTCTGCTATCTTTCTGGCCCTGCCTTAACTATTTGGGGGCTTCTCTTCTCCTGCCTGCCCCTTGAAGATCAATATACACCCACTGCTCTTGATCTGCAATGACCTTATCCCTTTTCAGTTTTATCTGCCTCCCATTTGCTAATAATGCTCAGATTCATCTCTCTAGTCCAAATCCTCAACTCACAGCAAACTCACAGTCACTGAATATTTCCAGTTGGATGTCCCATGGGCACCTTGAATTCACAGATTTGAAATGTTTCTACTCTTTCCTACCCCCAAACTGCTCCTTGTTCTAGTGTGTCTATCTCAATTGGAGGCTCTACTAAATTCATTCAACAAATGAGAAACGCAAGAATAATCTCTGAGCCCTTAATATTCGCAGCTCTCCACATCTATTTTCTGACTCCATTCTACTGACTTAACTTCCTAAAATTCATTTTAATAAGTAGTACATGAAGGTGTTTAAACATTTATGGGATTTTCAAATATAGCAGTTACCTCCTCGTAAACTGAAAAAAATCTCATATCCCCAACCAGAAAAAGTACAAAATAACATTTTCAAGATGATATTATGTCATTTCTTTCTAAATATAAAGAAGAGATCAAACCTACAAGAAGCAACATTCGAAGTTGCATCCTAGATACAAAAAAAGTCACACAATTACCAAGAAGTTAATAAAACCAGATGCAAAGTTATTCATAAATATGATGCTCATAAAGGGAGTAGAATGAGGTTTTACTAAGTGTCATCTTGGATATCACTTTGGTTTATAATGTGAGAGGTGAATTTCTCTCACCTGTGTGTGTGCCAGCTGACATTTTATTTTTACGTAGGGATCAAAACAACAGGGCACACACAGAGCATAAATATGCTCCAGTGATTTTTTAAAATATGTTTTTCTTTATTTCAAAGAACTGAAGGGAAAGGAGAGAAAAATAGAAACATCAATGATGAGAGAGAATCCTCTATTGGCTGGCTCCTACATGTTCCCGACTGGGGATCAAGCTCACATCCTAAGCATGAGCCCTGACTGGGACCTCCTGGTTCCTGGGTCAGTGCTTAACCACTGAGCAACACTGGCCAAGCTAAATACACTCCTTAAAAGTATAATATATATAAAATATGATGGCTTAAATAATATTTTATTCTCTTTATCATTAAAAATGCAGGCTATAAGATAAGACATTTTCCATATAGAAAATGATTATTTTGCAAGCCATGATATCAATTAGAATCAGTCAACTGTGTAGCAAGACAAGGCATGGCCACGCAAAGAATGCCCTTGAATGGTTGGCCTGACTGAGTGGTGAGTTAGGACCTCCTTGTCTGTACTCCCATGAATCCCAGGCATGTCTCTATCATTGTGCTAATCACACGAAATTAGAATTCTATGTGCCTGTTCCTTTATTAGAAGTTGAGCTTTTAAAGTTTAGTTTATTGTGTGCCATATAGGAGATGCTCAATAATAATTGTTGAATGAATGAACAAGGCCATCAATCAATCAGGGCCCAGGTAATTAAAAACAAGATTTTCTTATTTCCTCAGAAGCTGAAAACTGAAGGCATTTCCACACTTCCCTAGGTAACATGTCTCATGCCATGTCCTATCTCCCAAAGAGAATTTAAATCACAGCATGTTGGGAGAAAGCTGATGATCAAAGTGAGCAGTCTCTTGTCTGGACACAAATAATTCACAAGAAATGGAACTGTGGCAGGCAGCTCCCATCCTGAATAAGGCACCAGTGAAAAGGGTAGGCAGATCACGGTGGGAAGTTTCCCTCTCAGCTCCTAATCCTGTTGCTGAGCAGAGTTCTAGATCAAAAGAAGGAGGGATGCAGTCTGGGTTC
>PVJN01025569.1:0-29926 GCA_004026805.1 Lasiurus borealis | reverse complement strand
TGATAAAAATCAGCTCCCTGGGCGGGGGGCAGTCCTGGTTAGTAGCATTTGCCAATTTCTTTGGTGTAAATGCTCCCACCATGGCTGATATCAAGCTACCTATCTGAGGTCTAAAGGTGGAGTTGGGAAGAGATATGCACCATCAGTTCAGGGTTCACCCCAGTGCACCACTGCTGCTCACACTCCAGGGCTCCCCCCCCTCAGCTTCTCCGTTCAAAGGGAAGGCCCATTGTGGACATCCATCTACCTGCCCAAGTGCAGGGGACACTCATGCCAGCTGCCTACAAAATGAAGTGTAGCTACCCCTTCATTCTTTTAAGGGACAAAAAAAGAAGGCTCACCAAACGGAGGAAGAAATCCAGCAACTTAAAGGAGGAGCACCTGGATCAGTGAACAAGACCCTGGATGGGGACTGAGATGGATTTTATCTTGAAATTTCAATGTATATCCTCAGGGAGATTCAAGAAGATACTCCACTTTTAAATGTAATAAAAAGAGCTCTTAGAAATATATATATATATGTATATATATATTTTTTGATAAATAAAAATTTAAGGATGAAAGATAAAGAAATCTCCCATAATGCTGAGGCAATCCTCAGCCTTATAATGAGTTAATATGCAAATGGTCATCACACCCTTGCACCCTTGTGCCAGAACTGCTCAGACACTCAACAGTGGGGAGAGAGAAATAAGGACCAGGCAGGCACAAATGAGCTCATGAGAGAAGAATGAGGAACAGCCAGGCTGAGGCCCAAGAGAGGGACAAGCCACACAAACCTCACCCCTGGGCACCAATGGCTGCACCTGCAGCTGCGGCCTGAGAGAGGGACAAGCCACCCACCTGTGGTCCCAAATGCCAGCACCTGCAGCTGTAGCACAGGAGAGGGATAAGCCACCCACCCATGGTCCCCTGTGCCTGTGGCTGGTCTGGGTGGAGCCAGCCTGGGTCCTGGGTGCCTGCGGCCAGCCAGAGGGAGGGAAGCCTAGGTCGGGTGCTTGTGACTGACCAAAGGAGGGAATCCTGGGTCCTGGATGCAGGGAGAGGCCCATTGAGAGCAGGAGAGCAGTTAGAGGCAATCAGAAAGGCAGGCAGAGGTGGTTAGGGGTAATAAGGCAGGCAGGCAGAGCAGTTAGGGTGATCCAGCAGGCAGGCAGGTGAGTGGTTAGAAGCCAGCGGTCTCGGATTACAAGAGGCAGTTGGACATCCCCTGAAGGGTACTGGATTGGAGAGGATGCAAGCTAGGCTGAGGGACCCCTCCTCCCCCACGCATGAATTTCATGCACTGGGCCTCTAGTGTAATATAAAAGAAAAAAGTTATTTTGTGGTATATATGTTTAAATTGCTACTATCTATCAAAAATATATAATTTAGATGTCATATCTTCAAAATATTTTTATTTTAAAATAATTTTCAACTTCTGGGGAAATTACTAAAATAGTACAGAGAGTTCCCATATACTTTTACCCCATTTCTTTTGATGTTAACATTTTATAAAACCACTAGGGAGGGCCCCAGTGCGCAAATCCGTGCACCTTGAAAGGAACTGTGGGCTACAAGGCTGTGGTAGGAACAGGGGCAGATCTCAGTCCATCCTCCAAATCCCCACCCAGCCCCTTCTACTGTGTTCCCCTCCCCCATCTCCTGTTTGCCAACAGCCCTGCTCCCTCCTCCACCACATCCATGTGCTGACAGCACTTGCCCCGCTCACACCCGCTGATAGCATGGAGCTGATGGGGGCTCAAGCCAGCAACAGTGGGAGTGGCAGCTCTGGTGCCAGCAGGGCCAGCACTGGCAGTGGGTGCAAGTGGCAGCTCCGAAGCCAGTGTGAGCAGCGGGTGGGGCTGCAGTGTTCGGGAGCAAAGAATTTTCAGTAGTCACCAGAGGCTCCCCTCAATGACAGCAACCAGCACATGCCTTGGTCTGGCAGCCCTGCTCACCTGCTCCACTATCCTGTCATAGCCAATGCCGGCCATATTCTGCACACAGCTCCTGGTGGTCAGCACATGTCACAGCGACTGGTTGTTTGGTTGTTTTGATTGTTCTGGTTGTTCTGCTGTTTGGCCTATTTGCATATTAGGGTCCCTCTCACAATCCAGGACTGCTGGTTCCCAACTGCTCACCTGCCTGCCTTCCTGATTGTCCCTAACTGCTTCTGCCTGCCAGCCTGATAACTGATTAATGCCTAACTGCCCTCCCCTGCAGGCTTGATCATCCCCAACTACTCTCCCCTCAGGCCTGGTCCCCCCCACTCCAATTGCCTTTCCCTGTAGGCGTGGTCACCCCCAACTTCCCTCCTCTGCCAGCCTGGTCCCCTGCAACTGCTCTCCCCTGCAGGCCTAGGTTCCCCTCAACTGCCTTTCCCTGCAGGCCTGGTCATCCCCAACTTCCCTCTCCTGCAGGCCTGGTCCCTCCCAACTGCCCTCCCCTGATGGCCATCTTGTGGCAGCCATCTTGTGTCCACATGGGGCAGCCATCTTGTGTGTTGGAGTGACGGTCAATTTGCATATTACTCTTTTATTAGATAGGATGGTAGAGTGACCAAATCCAGGACAACAGCAATGATACAAGACTATTAATTAAAACAACAGACCTATTTGAATTTCACGGGCTTTTCTTTTTCTTTCTTTCTTTTTTTAAAATATATTTTATTGATTTTTTACAGAGAGGAAAGAAGAGGGATAGAAAGTCAGAAACATCGATGAGAGAGAGACATCAATCTGCTGCCTCCTGCATGCCTCACACTAGAGATGTGCCTGCAGGCAAGGTACATGCCCCCGACCGGAATCGAACCTGGGACCTTTCAGCCTGCAGGCCGACCCTCTATCCACTGAGCCAAACCGGTCTCGGCATGAATTTCACTGGCTTTTCACTATCACCTGTTTTCTGTCCTGGGATCACACATTGCATTTAGTCATCTGAGTCTTTAGCCTCCTCTCATCTATGGCAGTCCCTCGGTCCTCCTTGTTCTCCAGAGCCTCCACATTTTTGAAGCATGCTGGACACTTATTGTGTATTATGTCACTCAGTTTCGGTTTGTCTGGTGTTTTTTCATGATAAAGTTATGCATTCTTTGCAAGAATTTTACAGAAGTGATTTCCTGCTCATCTCAGTGCATCATACTGGGAGTTCATGATATAGGCATGTCTTCTTGGTGCATATTGACCTTGGTCACGTGGTCAAGTGGTATGTATAGAATTGTTCCTCTGTGTAGTTACTGCTTTTCCTTTTGTAATAAATGTCCTGGGTAGGCATTTTACACTAGATGCAGTGTGTTTTGGTTGCTCAGTTCTATTGGTTACCAGTTTCTTAACATTCCCAAAGGGTTTCTAAGGTGGCTAGGTAATGACTCCAATAATAACAAAGGATTTAACTTATAATATTCATATAATAATTTTTAAATATTCCCCACTTTTTTCCCTTACTTCTTTTCTAGTGAGATTTATACTCCTTCTAACTACACAAGGAAAGTAATGAAGTGTTGGTACACTTAGGACTTTTTTAAAAATATATATATTTTATTGATTTTTTACAAAGAGGAAGGGAGAGGGATAGAGAATTAGAAACATCAATCATCTTCCTCCTGCACAGCCCCTACTGGGATGTGCCTGCAACCAAGGTACATGACCTTGACCAGAATCAAACTTGGGACCTTTCAGTCTGTGGGCCGATGCTCTATCCACTGAGCCAAATCAGTTATGGAAAGACTTTTATATTTGTAAAATTTCCTGGAGCCAAAAGAAAGAGGCTGACAACTCCATGGTTAGTTATATTAAGAGTTTATGGAAACTTACCTGCGAGATGCATCTTGGGCGATGCCAAAACTATATAGATACCCTCTGCGCCATGTGGCAGGTGTTAAGATGTTCTACAGGACAGTCAGGATGGATGGGCACACTGAGTATGAACCACCTCACACCAGGGAAAAATGACTTATATTCTTCCCACCATCAATGTTTCTCTCCCTCCCTCTCTCTCTCTCTCTCTCTTCCTTGTTTTTATTTCCCCTCTCTCTCCTCCCTCTTCCATCCCCTCTTTCATTCTCTCTAAAGCAATGAAAATAATATCCTCAGGTGAGGATTAACAAAGGAAAAAAAAAAGAGTTTGGTCACGTACAAATATATGTAGCTAAAGTCTAAAGAGAGGAAATTTGATACTTCTCTACATACTTGGCCAACAAGATGCTCTGCAGAATGGTCTCGGTCTCAGCAGCCATGTGCAGAAAGGGCATGAGTCATGAAACCTGACAAGCACATATCTTTGAATCAATATGCACCTGTTGCTGATTCTCTTTTTCTGGAACCTATTTTCCAAATGTCCCCTGGTATGTCCTCATACCTCAAATTCTTGCTTCCCCCAATCCCAGGCCACTTTGCAGAATCTCTGGCTCTTCTCAAATAGATAGCAGTGGAATCCACCTTTTTTTTCTCCCCCTCTCTGTTTCGATTCCAGTTGTTTTATTAGCAAAACTTCTACTCAATTTTCTTCTGAGACCAAATTAAAAGGTCTTTACAGCCAAGAAATCTGAGGGACAGCACTGGAGAAAATGACACTCTTATCACTCCAAAAAGCTCACAAGCTACATTTTCAGGTAGCATTCTTACAGAAATCAACTCTGTTAAAACCTCTGCCCATGCCTTTGAGGAAAGATAATAATGAGAGGTCTAAGTTTGAATGATCTTAATGCAACTATTTTGGGCAGATCTCATCATTATCACTAACATTCACTTCTCCCCCAGTAATTTTTAGAGGACAGTCCTCTGAGGCCAAGTGACAGTTCTGTATATCCAGTTCCACACATTCAAGTTCTACATATGGGGCACTTCAGCGATGTGTAGTGGGGTCACTGGTGCCCCACCCCACCACTGCCCCAGATCCGTTCTCCTGGAACCTGTGAATCTGAACTTACTTGGAAAAAGAGTCTTTGCAGATGGAGTTAAGGATCTTGAGGTAAGATCCTCCTGTATGACAAGTGTCCTAAGCGGAAGAGGAAATAAAGACAGTGACGGAAATTGGAGTGATGTAGCCACAAGCCAAGGATACCTGGAGCCATCAGAAGCTGGAAGAGGCAGGGAAGGGTCTTCCCCTCGAGCCTTCTGTGGGAGTCCACTGTCACCATCTTGATTTCAGACCTCTGGCCTCTAGGATGTGAGAGAATAAATATCTCTATGTTAAGCCACCCATTTGTGGTAATTTGTTAACAGCAGCCTCAGGAAGTCATCATGTGGAAGGGTGAAGAGAAGGGAGGAATTAAATAGAGGCTGACACGGTGTTACTCACTCGAGACAAGAGAAATAGGTGGAAGCACCAGTCCAAGGTGCTCCCTACATACACCACAGACAAGGGAGCATTGGTGAGAGTGCCAACTCCTAGTCCAGACTATCCTGGGAATTCCAGTGGGCTCGAGGGATTGGCCGATGGACTCAGAGTCAGCAGAGCTACCTCTGTACCCTATTTTTGTTGTTCATTTTTGCTTTTTCATCTGAGTAACATGCTTCTTCTTGTCATGCTTAAAAAATAATAAGTATAACTCTGGCTGGCTTGGCTCAGTGGACAGAATATCAGCCTGCGGACTGAAGGGTCCCGGGTTTGATTCCTGCCAGGGGCACATGCCTGGGTTTTATCCCCAGTGGGGGGGGGGGGTGTGCAGAAGGTGGCCGATCAATGAGTCTCTCTCGTCACTGTTGTTTTTGTCTCTCTCTCCTTTTCCCTTCCTGTCTGAAATCAATAAAGAAATAATAATAACAACAACAACAACAAGTATAAGCTCTGTGAATGCAGAGCTAGGACAGACAAGAACAAGACAATATGAGCCTTTGTGATCATGATTCAAATCATAAACAATTACCTTCCAACAGTGGCAGCACAATACTGTCACTAGCACAATACTTCGCCTTTGGAGGTGATAAATAAGTAATGGCTGGATGAAGGTAAGGCAAGATAGGAAGAAGCTAGAAAAATTACTTGGCAAGTAGAATGGGGAAACTGAACAATGTATAGCAAATACAGAAGGTCACTTCCCTAGAGATAACATTTAGGCCTCAATTGTATTTCAGCTTCAGGCCCAGAAAAGCAGCAAAACCAGGTGGACAACATGCTATGACAAGCTGCAATGAGCGCTGACCAATCAGGAGGGGCATGACCCTGAAAGCACACCTGGAAAACTGATGAGTATTCTGCAAAAACCCTCCCCTGAGATTCTGCCCCGAAAGAGATAAAGCCCTCCAGTCAAAGGACTCTGCGCTCTCCCTCTGGGGAGGCATGTTCCTGCCATTCCCTTCCTTTCTCCCCCTCTTTCTTCCTCCACAAACACCTGTCTCAGGGGAGCAATGGGCAGTGGGCAGCTCCTCCTGGGCTGACCCCTTGACCTGTCCACAAGTGCTTTTTCTCTGACTTCTTAATGAACCAAAGCAGTCCAGCCAAGGCTCATTTCTCCACCTAGTCTCTCTCCTATTGCTTCTTCCACTCTAAGCCCATCCTTGTCTCACGGCCCCAGCTTTAATAAATTTCCTCTCAAAAATCATCTGGAATTGTGTTGTGAAATCTTTCCTGCATGAAATCAAGAGCCCACACACTACTGCCAGGCGCTAGGCAGACCCACTCAGGGCCAGTCTCCTGTCTGGTAACAAAGAATTTAAATAAACATATGGAAGAAATAGAATTTGCCTCATGACCACTGAAAAGTGGCCTGCACCCTACCAGAGAGTTTTTGATTCAGTAGATCTGAGATGGAGTCTGAGAATTTCTTTTGTTACAAAATCCCAGGTAACACTGATGCTGCTTGTCTAGGGACCTCAACTTGAGAACCACTGGCTGTGATACACACACACACACACACACACACACACACACACACACACACACTAGAGGCCCGGTGCATGAAATTTATGCACAGGGGTAGAAGTTGTCCCTCAGCCCAGCCTGCATCCTCTCCAATCTGGGACATCCCTCTCACAATCCAGGACTGCAAGTTCCCAACTGCTCACCTGCCTCTGCCTGATTGCCCCTAACTGCTTCTGCCTACCAGCCTGATCATCCCCTAACCACTCCTCTGCCAGCCTGATTGACATCTAACTGCTTCCCAGCTGGCCCAATTGCCCCTAACTGCCCTCCCCTGCTAGCCTGGTTACCTCTAACTGCCCTTCGCTGCAGGCCTGTCCCTCCCAACTGCCCTCCCCTGTAGGCCTGGCCCACCCCCCTCTCAACTGCCCTCCCTGCTGGCCTGATCACCAACAACTGCCCTCTCCTGCAGGCCTGGTCCCCCCAACTGCCTTCCTCTGCAGGCCTGGTCACCCCTAACTGTCCACAACTGCCCTCCCCTGAAGGCCATCTTGTAGTGGCCATCTTGTGTCCACATGGAGGCAGCCATATTTGACTACATGGGGGTGGCCATCTTGTGTCTTGGAGTGATGGTCAATTTGCATATTATTCTTTTATTAGATATGATACACTTAAAATGGAGCTGGAGCTGTGATCTCAGAGGAACTACCTTGCAGGTGTTATGCCTCAAGTGTTTAGAATGTCAAAACAGGGCAGTGCCTTTGGAATGAACCCAAAGCATCATTGTGCTTCAAAGACAAAGATAACATGACAGCAATTATTTGACTACTGGAGTGAAAGTTAAAACATTGTTTGGAATTGGCATTTCTGTTTTAGTTCATTTATACCAACACAAATGCCTTCCTTCTGTTGATGTAATTGTTCTCCTCCCCTTTCTAAATACCCATTGTCTTTGTCTCTTAAGCAGAACAGTATTTGGGCTTCTATTGGAATCAGTGCTTCCCCATAGCTGTTTGATCTCAAGTAAATGATAGGTGTCTCTCACTTTAAAAGGCCTTTTATTTTGGAGTTAACATGGCCTAGAACAAGAGTGCCAGGATTCCAAGTTTCATGAGCTCAAAAACAGAAATACCACCTTGTAGAGGAAACTTTAATCAAAAGAAACTATCATGGAGGGGAGAATCCAAGATGGCGGCATAGGTAAACACCTACACTGCTGCCTCGCACAACAATTTCAAAACTACAACTAAAAGACAGAATGGACATCATCCAGAACCACAGGAAAACTGGCAGAGTGGAAATTCTACAACTAGAAAGAAAGAGACCCAGAGGAGCTGCAAAAAGCTGAGGTACAGAGACGTGTGCGTGGAGAGAGCGGGTGACGGCGAACCTGGCTGGCTTTCTCTGGTGGGAGGGAGATGAAGACTCTCAAAGGCATTGAACTCCTTGTCCTACGACACTGAACCCCAGATCCAGCCGAAACTCATTGGGGAAGTTTGGACTGTGAAGGGGGAGAGGTGCACGGAGGTTTAGGGGAGTTGCAAAAGATCAGGGGTCTGGTGGCGTGCTGGGCAGTGCATGCAGAGGACCGACTGCTGATTGTGCCACTGGCTTTTGGGAGTGAGCGAGAGACAGACCCTCCCAGCTGTGCCACTTCTGACTCCACTGGGCCCCAGTTTCGAGAAAAACCTTGGGGACCCAGACTCGTGTGGTCCCGGAGCATAGGGTAGCTGGAGGGGCAGCAGTCTAGAGGCACTGCGAGAGAGCATGTGTGCACAGGGACCGCTCCAGACATTACCCAGTCACGTGAGACTCAGGGGCTGTGGAGGGCCGGGCCGACTGGAAGGCAAGGCGGTCCCTTAAGCCCTGAGACTCCACCCATCCCAAGCTCAACAGAGAGGCTTTTGCAGTTTTTCAAGTCTGGTATCATAAGGCTGAATCCAACACAGAAGTTCTCCCAGCATAGTGAAAATGCCAAGACAAGGGAAGGGATCACAAACAAAAGAAATGGAGGAAAACCAATGACTGGATATAGAGTTCAAAACCACGCTTATAAGGTTTTTCAATAATATCCTAGAAAAGTTGGATAAAGTTAGCGAGTCCCAAGAAGAGATGAAAAAGGACCAACTAGAGATGCAAAAGATCCAACTAGAAATGGAAAAGGACCAACTAGAGATGATAAAGGACCAAATAGAAATTAAACGAACACTGACTGAAATAAAAAAATATTATACAGAGACCTAACAGCAGACTAGCAGAAGGCAAGAATCAAGTAAAAAATTTGAAATATAAAGAAGCAGAAAACACTCAACTGGAAAAGCAAGAAGAGAAAAGAATCCAAAAATGTGAAGATAATGTAAGGAGCCTCTGGGACAGCCTCAAGCTTACCAACATCAGAAATGTGGGGGTGCCAGAAGAAGAGAGAGAGCAAGATACTGAAAACCTACTTAAAGAAATAATGACTGAAAACTTCCCACATCTGGTAAAAGAAATAGACTTACAAGTCCAGGAAGCACACAGAGCCCCAAATAAAAGGAATCCAAAGAGGACTACACCAAGACACATCATAATTAAGATACCAAGAGCAAAAGACAAAGAGAGAATATTAAAAGCAGCAAGAGAAAAACAGTTCATTACCTACAAGGGAGCACCCATACAACTGTCAGCTGATTTCTCAACAGAAACGATGCAGGCCAGACGGGAATGGCAAGAAATATTCAACGTGATGAATAGCAAGAACCTACAACCAAGAATCCAGCAAAGCTATCATTCAGAATTGAAGGGCAGATAAAGAGCTTCACAGATAAGAAAAAGCTAAAGGAGTTCATCAACTCCAAACCAGTATTATATGAAATGCTGAAAGGTACTCTTTTAGAAGAGGAAGAAGAAAAAGGTAAAAGATAAAAAGTTATGAACAACAAATACATATCTATCAACAAGTGAATCTAAAAATTAAGTGAATTAAAAATTTGATCAACAGAATAAACTGGTGAATATAATAGAATTAGGAGCACAGAAAGGGAGTGGACTGATAATTCTCAGGGGGAAAGGAGGGAGGGGTGTACAGGGAGTGACTGGACAAAAATCATACACCTATGGACTCATCAATTGGGGGGGGAGGTAAAGGTCGAGGGAGGGGTGGGGGTTGGGTGGAGGGGAGCTATGGAGGGGGAAAAAGAGAGACAAATGTAATCATCTGAATAATAAAGATTTAATTTAAAAAAAGAAAATATCACAAGCTTTTCTTTCTTTCCTTTATTTTTTAAAAAATATATCTTTAATAGAGACCCAGTGCGTGAATTTGTACACATGTAGGGTTCCTAGTCCTGGCTGGCTATCAGGATTGATCAGGGCTGGGCCGATCAAGGCCTGCCAGCCAGGAAAAGGTATGGGGAGAAGGACCTGGGGCTTATCGGGGCCTGCCGGCTGGGGGAGGGAAAAAGTGCAGGAGGTTGGCCACTGACCCCAAGGAGGGAGACGGCCCCAGACCCCCTAGGAAAGGGGCCACATCTGCCACCACCCACCCCTAGTTCCCCATCCCAGTTTTGGGCCCAAAGGGTTGGGAGAGGAGGCGTCAGTTGGCAGGCCAGGCACAGAAGGAACAGACAATGGATGGCAATGCCACCGGCCCACTATGGAAGGTTGGCTGTGGGAGTACACTAACCACCAGGGGAAACTCCTGTGTCGAGCATTGCCCCCTAGTGGTCGGTGCATGTCATAGCGACTGGTCAACTGGTCATTCTGGTCATTTAGTCATAATGGTCACTTAGGCTTTTATAGAGAGAGGTTGATTTCAGAGAGGAAGAAAGAGGAAAAAAGAAATAGAAATATCAATGATGAGAGAATCATCTACTAGCTGCCTCCTGCACACACCACACTGGGTACTGGGAATTGAATCATGATCTCCTAGTTTGTAGATTGACACTCAACCACTGAGCCACACCAGCCAGGTACAAGCTTTCCCTTCCTACCCCCTAACTTATGTGATAGCAGGACAACTATGAAGCACACTTCTAACCCTTCAAGAACAAATTTTCTTTCCTTCAGTTAATGCTGTGCTTTTCTACATCATGCAACCTTTCTATTTATAGCCCCATGCCTTTAGGCACCATCAGCTACAGTCCTGTGTGTATCAATGAAGCCACTCCATGATGAGGTTTCTGGTCCTGAAGAAGGCCTGAGGATGGCGGGTCCAGGCACTCCTGTGGAGAGCTGCCTGGGTTTCTCCCGCCACACCACCGTCTTCCAGTCAGGCTGGGGGAATTCCTAAGACTCAAAAGTTAATACAGACAGGTGAGTGGATGGATACACACAAAACATGTTAGGCACATGTAATGGAATTATATTCAGCCTTAAAAAAGGAGGAAATTTTGATGCACACTGCAACATGGATGGGCCTTGAAGGTATTATGCTAAGTGAAAGAAGCCAGACACAAAAGGACAAATACTTTTTGGTTCAAGCTACATGAAGTCCCTGGAGTAGTCAAATTCAGAGAGACAGAAAGTAGCAGGGTGATAGCCAGGGGTCAGGGAAGGGGGAGTGGAGACTTAGTGGTTTATGGTGATGTTGAGTAGAGTTTATTTGAAAAGGTGAAAAAGTTCTGGAAATGAGTGGAGGTGATCATTGCCCAACAATATGAATGTACTTAATGGCACTGACCAACACTGATAGTTAAGATGGTAAATTTTATGTTATGTATATTTTATCACAATTGTATTAAGGCAATAGAAACTCGCCTTCATTTGCATTTTTAATGTTCCTCCTAGTTTTTGTAGAGCACAAATCTCTCAGGTCTTACAAAAAAAAAAGCCAGAAAAATTATCTGGAGATAATTGCTATATCACTGTTATTTTTATTTTCCTTATGTTTAAAATATATTTTTCCATTTTTTATTAAGGTATTACATGTGTACATATCTTCCCATTGCCCCCTACCAACCCCACTTCCATACATGTCCTCACCCACCAGTATCTTGCGTCCACTGGTTATGCTTATATGCATGCATACAAGTCCTTTGGTTGATCTCTTATCTACCCCACCTCTCGCTAACCTTCCCACTATAATTTGACAGTCTGTTTGATGCTTTACTGTTTTTATTGATTTTAGAGAGAAAGAGGAAAGAAGAGGGAGAAAGAGAGAGAGAAAGAGAGGGGGGGAGAGATATGGGTTGCCTGGCAACTTGGGCATATGCCCTGATGGGGAATTGAACCATTGAACCAGGGACCTTTTGGTTCCTGAGACAATGCTCCACTAACTGAGCCACATAGGCCAGGACTGTTTTTGTTATTTTAAAGAAAGTGATACTGGGAAGGGGACTGGGCCCAGAGCGGTGTGCAGGTTCTTGACTTCATGTAGGAAAGATTTCATAACACTAAGTCCAGGTGGTTTTGAAAGCACATTCATTAAAGATGGAACCAGGAAGGGCTTAGGACAGAAGAAGCCACCAAAGAGTGACTAGGTGGAGAAATGAAACTAGGTTGGGCTGCATTTTTTGTTGTTTATTTTTCAAAATTTATTGATGGATTTTTAAAGAGAGAGGAAGTGGGGAGGTGGATGGCGGAGAGAGAAACATCCATTTGTCCTTCCACTTTAGCTGGGCTGCTTTGGCTCTAGAAACTTTATGGGAAAGAAGTGAGCTACGGCAGGGCTGCTGTCAGAGGAAAAGGGCCTTGGGGACAGGTTCAGAGGGTTACCCCAGAAGAGCTGCCGCTGCCCATTGCTCCCCTGGTTGCAAGTCTACTGGGTCCCTTAGAGTTTAGGGGATGCACACCTGTGGGGGAAGAAGAAGGAGGAGAAGCGGAAGGCGTGGGTGTATTTGGGGGGTGAAGGGAGCAGGCCGGGTGTCCTTCATCTAGAACAGTGGTTCTCAACCTTCCTAAGGCCGCGACCCTTGCATACAGTTCCTCATGTGGTGGTGAACCCCAACCATGAAATTTTGCTACTGTTATGCATCGTGATGTAAATATCTGCATTTTCCGATGGTCTTAGGTGACCCCTGTGAAAGGGTCGGTCGATCCCCAAAGGGGTCGAGACCCACAGGTTGAGAACCACTGATCTAGAAGGTTTTTTTTGTTTGTTTGTTTTTTTTTTTTAGAGACTGTGAGTTTAGCGGAAGTCTTAGGTAAGGCTCTCAAGAGAGGATTCGCCAGCTTTTCCAGGCCTGCTCTGTCAAGGCTGTGGTCTCCTCTGGGTGGCCAGCACCAGGACAGGGGGTCTACACCACATGGCCAATGATACACCATGATGGAAAGGCCACCCCGGGGGAGGCCCCACACCAGTTTTGCCTGTTGTGATAGGCCATGGGGCTTTCTGTCCTGGTGACCGTCTGTATCTGCTGCAAATTGCTCAACCAGTTTCCTCAGCTCCCTGCCTCCCTTTCCCCACCCCACACGCCCAGGAGGAGTGTACCCAGCTTCTCACCGGCCTCCCTGGAAGGGCAGGTAGAATCCTCCCTCCAGAAATGCTTTCCCGGGCTCCCACTGCAGGTGCAGCCACGCGCGCACACACGTGAATCTGATCCATGTCCCGCCCGCTTTTGCTCCCAGCGCAGTGGTTTCCCAAGTGGTGATCTCCAGGGCCGGGCCGGGCCACAGCAGCAGCAGTAGCATCACCTTAGAACTTGTCAGAAATGCAAATTCTCGGGCCCCACCCCCAACCAGCCACTCAGCAAATAGGGGAGAGGCGGGGACCCTGCGCGTTAAGAAGCTCTCCAGGTGACTCCGAGGGGCGCTCTCCCTGGAGCGTGCCGAGTCCAGCTCTCCCGCTGCCCGCTGCGGCCCTGCCCCTTGCCTTCCCCTCCTTCCCCCCGAGGGCCCGGGGCGGGATTGAGGAGTCCCCGGCTGGACGCGGACAGCGGACAGGCGTCTCTGCGCTGCGGCTCCAGGGGCGCTAACCTCTGCTCCCTGCGCTCCCGCCGCCCGGCCCCCGGGGTGGAGTCCGGCAGCCCCGTCTGCACACCTCCAGCTGCGCAGGTGGCTGGGCAGGGCCTGGAAACGCAGTCCGAGGAGGAGCAGGGAGGGAGCAGAGGCAGGGCTGCGGTCAGACGGAAGGAGTCCCGCCTGCACTCCTCGCTCGCCGGTCGCAGGAAGCCCGTGGAGCCGCCACCATGAGTGAGTAGGCCGGGGCGAGCGGGCTGGGGCGGGGTCGTCGGGGAGCGTGGGCTGCGCGATCGGGGCGCGGCAAAGAGGGTAGCAGCCGGGGTCCGGCCGGGCTGCCACGCTGGTCCCCGCCGTGGTCGGCGGCTCGCGGACCGGCGCGCCGAGCCGGGAGGGCGGGCACCGGGCGCGGGACCGGGACGCGGGGCCGGGACGCGGCGACCCCGGGGGAGTCCGCGGCTCCGGGGAAGTTACCGGGCGGGCGAGGCGTCGCTCGGGCCGGTGGTCTCCTCGCTGCAGAGGCGGCGGGTCCTGCGCGCCCAGACTTGGAGGTGGCAGGCGTGGAGGCGGCACCCGCACCTGTTGGGAATCGCAGCCCTCGGGTTCCCGCTGGGGCTGGACCGGGTCGTGCGCTTTGCTGGGGCGCGCGCGGCACCTCCATCCGCTGCGGGCGCTGCCTTCGCCCCTCTCCCGTGCCCCGGCAGTGCTGCCTGGCCGGAGGGGACCTGGAAGCTGGCTGGCCCTGGGCGGCCCCCTCTTTAGCACCCTGCCACCATCCTTCAACTCCGAGAGAGGGTGCCGAGGAGGAGGGAGGGTCGTGTTGTGTCTCCGGAGGCGCGGGGTGTCGGCAAAACAGCCGTCCGCTTCAGAATAACGCGCTCGGGATGGTCACAGGGACAGGAGAGCCGGCTCTGGAAGAGACCAGAGATCAGCCAGCCCCCTTCTCCCTCCTGCATGGGGAGGGGAGCAAGCCGAGTGATGGGCCTTAGGTGGTGCTGCGGCAGACCGGGTGTGGGGGGAGTCCGACTTCCAGCTGCCCGCGCTCCTGTTCTCCTTCCACCGCCTGCTACCTCTGCGATTCTGCATCAGTAAATTAATTAAGCTCTTGGGGCCGAAATTCTCAGCCATCGAACAGAAGTATCAGGGCCAGGGCCGACTCAGTGGCGGTGTGGAGGAGTGTCAGAGCGCAGCCCCGGTGTGTGCCAGAAGCGCACGGTCCCTGGCACTGCCCTGGTTCTGCAATCGCAGTACCGAGCGCTTCCCACGTGGGGCTTGGAGCGGGGCTGACAGCTGTTGCAGAGGCTGCGGGCTCTCCTCCGGTGCGGGCTGTCAGCTGGAGCGCTTCCCAGGCCGCTGCCTCCTGGGCTAGAGTTCTGGATCCCAGCTCCACCACCCTTCGCTGGTCAGTCTGGTGAACTTTCCTGGGAGGTGCTCTGAGCGCTGGTTTCCATCTGCAGCTGGCTAACACCTGCGGGGCATCTATTCCGCATTGCAACTTGCCTAGGAGTTCCAATCGGGAGAGCTGATTGTTGGGTGAGCACGGCTTTTGAAGCATAGCCCCAGTGAATGGACTCTTTGCAGTTTGCAAATTGTCCTTAAGTGGATTTTTTTTTAATTTTTATTTTTTGCAACTGAGTTTGGCTTAGCGTGAGAAGCTACCAAATGTTTACATGAGATGGTGTAACTCTGTTCACTCAAGTCCTAAATGTTCAATATCTGGGTTTAGTGAGGGAAACAGATCATGAGAAAATGTTTTTTAGTAAAGAACTAGCAGGAACTTCCCCTCTGAAGAACAGACCTTGGGTGCTTGGATGACGCCAAGTGGTTTCAGATCCCCTGGTGGACGGAAAGGGGAAGAGCTGGAGGAGTTGGTGAGCGCAGCCTGAGGGAGAAAAGCAGGCAACAGGCGCTGAGAAAAAGATGTTTGCTTTGAGCTGACTTCCTCTCCTGTCATTGCAACGAATTTTGACGCCAGGTTCTTTTACTCAACCTGGAAATGGAGAGGCAGGAGTTATGACTGAATAGGAAAGCGAAGGCTGGAAGAGTGGGAACTGTACCATTGAGGCATTAGTTAGACTTAGTAACACAAGCACAGGGATACACAAGAATAAACAGGAGAGAAAGTTGCTTTGGGGCTGAGGATACATAGCGAAGCCTGGCTGCAGGATCTGGTTAGAATCTTAAACTGTCACCCAACGCTTTGTTGGCAAACCTTTCTTGGAAAGGGCCAGAGAGTCAATATTTTCGGCTTTGGGGAACCGTACAGTCTCCCTGGCAATGGCTCAACTCCTCCCTGATAGTTCAAAGTATGTAAAGAATTGGGAGGAGCTGTGTTCTAATAAAACTTCATGGGCACAGAAATTTGAATTTTATGTAACTTTCATGTGTCAGAATATAGCCTTTAAAAAACTGTTTCTTCATTATTAAAAAAAATATAGAAACCATTCTTAGCTTGCAAGCCGTGCAAAGCCAAGTGGTGAGCCGGATTTGCTCTGTAAGCCATAGTGTGCAGCCCCAGCTGGTTTGGCTCAGTGGATAGAGCCTGGGCCTGCAGACTGAAGGGTCCGGGGTTTGATTCCAATCAAGGGCACATGCCCAGGTTGCAGGCTCAATCCCCAGAAGGGGGCCTGCAGGAGGCAGCTGATCAATGATTCTCTCTCATCATTGATGTTTCTATCTTTCCTTCTCCCTTCCTCTCTGAAATAAGTACAAACATATCTTATAAAAATAAAGTTTGGGTGTGCTGATCGAAGCTGAGGGTTAGAGAGAGGGTCCGTTTCCCAAGGACTGTTTTGGGCATTCAGGTCTCAGGATGGCCGAGAACCTCTCAGGTGACTGAGAGCTACCTCTTAAGACCTCTGTGGGCATTGAGATGCTTTGATTGAAGATTTTGAACATTTGATCTCTCATCTTACCCCACCCCATTCCCTTACCCAGAGTTTGAGTTGTTGCTATAGCAAATTACTTTGGTCTGAAAAACCATAGATCCTGCTCTCCTTTGCCACATAATTGACTCTGAAAATTAAATATGAGGAGGACTTAAGTTCTATGAAGCAAGCTCCTATCTCCCTCTCCCAGGGCCTCCAGGCTGATTTGGAAATTAACTCACTTAATGAAGGATACTTTGTTATGTTCCTGCCCCTCACAGCCCTCAAAGCCCGCCCTCCCCCACCTTCCCTACAGCTTTCAGCCTCCTGCTGGCCTTGTAGGGGATTCTGATGAGTTTTGCAAGTAGGCCTCCTGCCTGAGCATGAAATGATGGACTAGCCTGAACATGGCCATTTGTAAGTCCTTCCGCATTCTCTCCTCTTTCTAGAGGCTCTTGAGTAAACCACACAACAATGCTGAGGTCACAGGGCAGCTGGCACTCCTACTACAGCTAGAGGCTGAGATTGCTCCACACCAAAGGTGGCCTTGGACTTCTGATCCCTGGGAGAACCTTCCTCCCAGACAGCACAAAGAGAGGACTGACATTGTCTCCTCCTTGCTGGTGTGACTCTGTCAGCGGTTTTCAATTGCAGCATGCATCAGGGTCCCCTGAGTGAGGGCTTATCCTGACAGGTTGCCCGGCCTTATCCCTAGACTGTCTGTGTCAGTAGGTCTAGGGCAGAGCTTCGGGGTTACTGTTTGCACAAGTTCCCAGGAGCTGCTGCTGGGCCAGGACCGCACTTTGAGAATCACTGCTCTAAATGCCAGGCTCTCCCCACATCCAAACGTCGCCACTGTGCCCGAAAATGAAATCATGACTCATGCAGTCTGGCCCTTGGCTTACCCAGGATGATCATGTTTGGGGTAAATTAGCAGCTAGAATGTGAAAATTAGCTTGCAGAGGCTAAAAACACAGGGTAGAAAAGCATAGAAGTAGTGATTCATGTGGCCCAGCAAAGTCTGCCAGGGTCAGGCCTGCCTTCCTTAAATATGTGTGCAGGTATTTAATTATCATGTGAAAGTATAAAATAGTTCTGCCTTGAAAAAACGCATATCCTCAGGGCTAGAAATACCCTCGCCTAGACACATTTTTCTTTTTAAATATATATATATGTATGTGTATATATATATATATATATATATACTTTTTTTTTTTACAGCGAGGAAGGGAGAGGAATAGAGAGTTTGAAACATCTGAGAGAGAAAAATCAATCAGCTGCCTCCTGCACACCCCCTCTTGGGGATTTGCCCACAACCAAGGTACATACCCTTGACTGGAATCGAACCTGGGACCCTTCAGTCCACAGGCCGACGCTCTATCCACTGTGCCAAACAGGTTAGGGCCCATACACTTTTTTCCACACTGTGTTAGAATTGAGGTGCATGATGTATCATAAGACCAGTGAAAGCAGCAGCTAATAGTGGCTTGTCAGAGTTGGAGGATTTGCCACTTTAATGCTAAAGTTTTCTGTAGTCCTTCATACCTCTGCATAATGCCCTGAGTGGAAATATTTTTGCTTTACCTGGATTCTTTGACGAATGATTTTCCTGCTGCCCTTTGAGTTTCTGAAAAGCAGAGAACAGATGGAGAGGTTAGTCAATAGGCTAGCTGAGCTGGCAGGAAAGCTCACGGGTGAGAGGGGTGGTTGTCGGGGAATGAGTGGAAGCGCTGGACCCGGACTCCACAGCCAGCTTGTCCCCTCTCAGGGCAACTCTGGGACACAGTTGCATCTTGATTTCATCCCTGGCAGGAGAGAAAGTAGGTAGGTGTCCCAGGTGAGCTGACAGGGAAATAAAAACAAGGGTGGAATCTGAGGGACATTCCACGTTCCTCGGTGAGGATGATGAAAGGAGGAGAGCAGTATTGTCAGCAGGTGAGAACATTGACTCAGACTGGGGTTGCGACACGGAGAACCAGAGAATCATTGTTTTGCAACTTCATGCCTTGGCTTCAGAGGTCAGAAATACATCACTGAGGAAACCACGGGGTCGTCTCCTCGGCTGATGTGAACAGGGCTGTGTCACAGGGGCCGGCGCCATGCTTCCGCTCGCTGCCGAGATTGAGTACAAGTGCAGCGACAGTCCGCAGGCAGCACAGAGCTAAAGGACGGTCTCAGCGGCCGGAAGTAACCACAGTCAAGGGGAAGGGATGGCATCTTCACAGAGGCTCCTACAAAAAGAGGAAGATTTCATTACTCCAGACCGGAAACCAGCCAAGGCCTCCCACTGGGTGAGGGTGTCATGTCATCAGTCATTGTGTGGGGCCTGTGAAACCGAGCACATATCCAAAGGAAAATGTGGTCTGAGAATCGGACTTGAGATCGGAAAACTCACAAAATGTACTCACATAACCCAAGTCTTTGCGAGCTCTCATGCCAAGCATTGAAAAGTCCTACAATCTGCCTCAAGCGGGAAGATTTTGTTATAAAAGCTATTAGGACGTATCTGAGATACGTCCTAATAAAGGAGCAAACCTTTTTCCCAATCAGTCCACACGCATAAGCTCACATGGTGTGTTTGCTGAGGCTGCTGTAAGAGATGTGCCACAAACTGAGTGGTTTAAGACAACAGAAATGAATTCTCCTGTCATCCTGAAGGTTGGAAGTCCAAAATCCAGGTGTTGGCAGGGCCAGGCTGGCTCTGAAAGCTCCAGGGGAGAATCACTTCCCATGCCTTCCTCTTAGCTTCTGGGGTTGCTGCCCACCCCTGGCATTCCTTGGCTTGTAGATACACCACTCTGATCCCTCCCTCCACCCTTGTCCATGTGTCTTCACCTCATCTATGCATATCTGCCTCCATATAGCTGTCTTCTTAGAAGGACACCAGTCCTATTGGGTTAAAGACCCATGCTACTCTGGTCATTTGCCTGAAATGACTGCATTTCAAATAAGGTCACGTTCTGAGATTCTGAGAAGGAACTGAGTTTTGGGGACATGCTCTTCAACCCAGTACACATGGTAATAGAAAAGGTTCTTTCTGAAGTACATGCATTCACTTGAACATAACTTTAGGTAGGAAACATTCTTGGTGTGTAAGGATGAGTGTATTGTGGCAGCATCCTCAGCTTTGGGGCTACATTTGGTGATTGCTGTCTCCCCCAGCATGGCAGACACACTTATCTGCTAATAGTTCTGATCCATCCTAAACAACAATGTTTAATAACATAATAAATGTGTGGAAAACACACCCCTCCCCCATGTGTAATAGTAGGTGAATCAGAAATGCTCACAGCGATGTCATAGACTCAGGTTATTTACCTCAAATTAATTCTAAAACTTATGTGCATGCTCTGTTGGCATTGTACTGTGCATCTGTGGGTAAAGTTTCCAGGCAACACTCAGCTATGGATAATATTTAAACTTTTTATAGCTTTTTCTTCTACGTATGCTCATTTTAAAATTAAAATACTGGAAAAAAATTAGTCACCTAATCCTTCCATGGAGAGTTGTTAGGTAATCTGTAACAAAGTTTAAAATATGCAAATGTTTCACCAGCCTTCTGCTTCTAGAAATGTCTGATAGGAAGACTCATGATAGGAAGGAGGCATGTGCAGTCTAAATATCAACTGGGGAGAAATGTATGTTCCGTGCATAGCTTTGCAGTCTAACTTCCCACTTCCTGTGATCATAAAGCAACTTTTCTAGCCATGATTTTCTAAGAGTAAAAAAACCTTTGTCTTGAATATTTAGGTCTCCAACGTAATTGCCTCCAAAACAACCCCACAAAGGACCAAGAGATTGGTTCCTTTTGACTTAGTGACACTTGCATGTCTTGGTATTGTTTTCTCCACCCATATACAATATTACCAGGGCTGCTACGAATTCCCTTGGTAGTACTGTGTATTGTATGTGTGCAGCTGGCTATGGTGGAAGGGTGTTGTTCAGGAGGCCGACGGCTGCTTCCCTTCTTGTTCTGTTCTCTCATTCCTTTTCTGAGCTCGCTCTGGGGATGTCTGGCTTCTCCTTGACCTGAAAATACATTTGTTTATTCACTCCCAGCAGTCACAGCATTTAAAGTAAGCCGAGCTGGAAGTCCAGAATAAAGGATGTTCTCTGAATAAAGGAATGTCCAGGTGTAGATAAAGGACTTAACTTGGAGAGCAAGGGCTGCCTTCCTAACACCCATCTGGATCCTTCTGTTTTGTATGACAGCTTATTGTACTACCTTCTAGCGTTCTCTAGCCTGGCTGCCCTTTCCCAGAATTGAGGCACAAACAATCTCTGGGCATATCTGAAGCTGGATGGATCCTGAGGCCCATAAGGACCATCTTTTTTTTCTGAAAGAGAACAGAAATGGTGGTCAGTAATGCACATCTTTGGTTATGGAAGCAATGATAAAAGTCATAGTTATTTATAAAACTATCAGAGGCGGCTATATGGGCCTCTAAGCCTATCACTTTGGACAATCCTGTGTAGAAATCTTTTTTAAAGGAGAATATCTGTAACCACAACCATAGATTGAGCATGACGGGTGCTCTCTGGATGTTATAGGTTGAATTGTGGACCCCCCCCCACCCCGATTCCCCAAATTCATGTGCTAAAGTTCTAGCTCCTATACCTCAGAATGTGACTTTGTTTGAAAATAAAGTCCTCATAAGACATAATCAGTTTAGATGATGTCACTCTGGAGTAGGTGGGCCCGTAATCCAATGTGACTTGGTGTCCTCACGAAAAGGGGAAATTTGGACACCAACATGCACATGAGAGAAGGCCCGTAAGGATGAAGGCAGAAATGAGGCATATTCCTCCATGTCAAGAAACATCAAAGATCACCAGTAAGCCCTGGAAGCTAGGGAAGAGCCCCCCATGCATACCTAAATCTTGGATTTCCAGCCTTTAGAACTGTGGGCGGGAAAATTTCCATTGTTCTCAGTCATACCGTTTGTGGAACGTAGTCATGGCAACCCCAGGAAACTCAATCATGGCTACCCCAGGAGCCTCAGTTACGGCTATCCCAGGAGACTCAGTCATGGCTACCCCAGGAGACTCAGTCATGACTACCACAAGAGATTCAGGTCCTGACCAAGAGCTACCTTCCTCAGACATGCCCAGTGGGTCCCACGCTGAGAAACCAGGTAAGTTAAAGAAAGGCACAGGTATGGCTATCAGACACATGCAGGACAAGGCCAGGGCAAAGGCCTGGCTGATAGCTGGCTAAAGATACTCCAGGCAATTTGTTACTCACACAGCAACGGAAGGCTGGGCAAAGGTGCCCCCTCGCTGTGGGCCCTGTTCCCACAACAAAAGGACAACACCAGAACAATGGCTAAGGACGATGGCAGCACACATCATGAGACAGACACCCTGTTGCTGAGAAACCTAGGCCAGACTGTAGCCAAATGGTCTTATATTCTGTATCTGTCTTTCCAGGGGGCCAGAGAGACAGAGAACCTGTCCTCCTCAGCAGGGCTCTCGCCTTTGCCTGCATGGCCCTCGTGAGGTACAAGCAAGGTCACCAGTGCCCCAGAGCCCAGCCATTTCCTGCAGAGGCATCAGGCCAAAGTCATTTAATAAGACCTATGCTGTCCCGTTAGCACTCATTCCCCCACATTTCTAAAGTAGCTGCATGTCATTGGGGTTTAGCTGACACACTCGGTTTTCAAAGGACTGATCATTCATTTGCTTTCAGCCATGGTGCAGTAAGACAGCCCATGGTCAGATTCGTGTGGCATTCTCTGGACCATACACCAGTGTGTTCCCTGTTTATGTAGCTACTTGTTGATGTATCAAGGAAAAAATAGATTCTCTCATGGTGGGGCAGAAAGTAGTTCAGGAAAGGGGTCTATTTCTATTAAAAAATATCACACTCACATAACTGAAAGCTGGGCAGAGCCACCATCCATAGAGGGGCCCCAGGGCCTGGGATGCAGCCCTTGCTCCATTGCCAAGACTTCTTGGGACACCTTGGCTTCTTGGCACCAAGCCACTGTCCACTCGTCAGCCACACGTCCCAGGCAGCAGCTGGCCTGCAAGAACACAGTTTTCTGATGCCTAGAAAAGTGCCAGATGAAATAGCAGGAATCCTGAGAGTGGGAAATATGGCAGAACATTCACATAACGGGAGAAAGTCACCAAGTCAGGCAAGAAACAGCCTCAGAGAGCCACTGGCAGAACCACGGGCTGGTGACAAGCCCAGAACCAGTTCTTGAGTTAACCTGACCGCTGGTCTGGAAGGAAAAAAAGCACATTTCTCCTCTTAATCAAAGCTGATTGTGTGTGTGTGTGTGTGTGTGTGTGTGTGTGTGTGTGTGTTTGAGGGGGAGAGGGGCGGGAATCAAACCAAGTGTGCAACACACGGCACCCAAGCTCCTTCCTCCTCCTCCTGCCCCCTCACCTCGCCCTAGGCCAGCCACAGGTACACCTCGGGCACATCCTGGTAGGCTCTTTTTGAAGTGGTACACACTATTTTCTCCAAAAAAAGAAAAGGAGTACATGCAGCTCTGTAACATTTTTCAAAAATCAGGACAACTTGGTGTGCCAGGGGCAGTTGTAAAGGGGCTAAAGAGACCCCAGAGGGGGAAGAGAGTATTTGGGAGGCTGAGGGCAGTTGGGTTATCAACTGCCCTAATGCTGCAGAGACAGCTGTGAAGAGCCTGGGGTGGAACAGGCAGTCCTGTGCCTTCCTTCGTGTGGGGTGCAGGAAGGCGGAGGAAGGCAGGAGCCGAAGGGCTTCGCCGAGCAGCAGGTCTAACCCTGGAGGCAGCGGAGAGCCAGCCAGGCTAGAGAGCAGTCCCAAACGACTCCATCTCAGGAAACTCAGGGTGGACAGGACACCAGAAAGTAAAAGATGGAGCACCTCCGGTCGAAGCCGGTTTGGCTCAGTGAATAGAGTGTCGGCCTGCGGACTGAAGGGTCCCAGGTTCCATTCCTGTCAAGAGCATGTAACTTGGTTGCAGGCACATCCCTAGTGGGGGGCGTGCAGGAGGCGGCTGATGGATATTTCTCTCTCATTGATGTTTCTAACTATCCCTCTGCCTTCCTTCTGTAAAACAAAACAAAAAACACAATAAAATGTATTTTAAAAATTGTTTAAAAAACGATGGAGCCTCAGAAAGCAGGAAGGAATAGCAGAATCACTTCAGAGGAGCTGATCACCTGGATAGGAGTCACCACTTGGTATGCACACCTTCGCATCAGGCCCTTTTCTGTATGCCCTAGTGTCACTCCAGAGCAGTGAATTCTCCCAAATCCCCAACCACAGCACGTGGGGCATCACCAGGAGGGCTTGATAGCATGCAGAGAGGCAGTCCCCCCACCTCAGAGTTTCTAATTAGGTAGGTCTGGAATGGACTTGAGAGTTTACATTCCTGATGAATTCCCAGGTATAGCTGCCGGTCCAGAGACCCCACTCTGAGAACCACTGCCCTGGGGAATTAAAAATGACCCGTACACCCCTCCAGCTACGCAGGAGTCGCAGCCTGTAGTCTGCCCATCAGGAAGGCAGCTGGATTGACAAGCTGTGCCTGCTGTTATGACTTGTACTTGAGCAGACTGACTTTTCTCTGTCCTAATCTGGGGGGAGACAGAGAGTGGCAGGGAGGGATTATGGAAAGGATATTCTGCCAACAAATTAAACTGATAAAACTGCTAGGAAGTTTGAGTCTTGGTGCTATGTAAATAGTGATTAAAAACCTGTTTACAATGCTTAAGGCAAACCCATGTGTTATTTGCAATTGTTGTTGTAACAAATCAGTATAAAGTTAGTGGCTTAAAATGACACAGATTGATTATCTTATGGTTGTGGAGGTCAGAAGCCAACATGGGTCTCACTGAGCTAAAACAGGGCTCAGTTCCCTCTGGAGGCTCCAGGGGAAAAGTGGTTTTCTTGTCTTTTTTAGCTCCTCGAGGCGCCACATTCCTTGTCATGGTGGCCTGCCAGCAATGGCCATTACTCCGGCCTCTGCTTCCTTCCTCACATCTCCTCCTCTGACTCTTTCAAGAACTCTCATGATCACACTGGGGCCACAGCCAATCCAGGATGAACTCCTATTTCAAGGTCTTTAACAGCCTTTAAATTGATCATTTCTGCAAAGTCCCTTTCCCATGGAAGGTAACAGGTTCAAGGGAGTAGGACATGGATAGCTCCTGAGCACCACTGCTCTGCCTACCACTCCCTACAACTTCAGAAACATCATCTCTAACACATCCAGCAACGCTTCCAGTATTCCCTTCATTTCATTCCTGGTAATGATAGGGAACACTTTTCTCCTCTCTTAGACGTTAGCAAAGTGCTTCATCTCTTCTCCTCCCAAGGCCCAGGGCTAGAAACTCACTCTCTACACCCATCATAGCACTGAGGGTGTTCTGAATATCTAGATAACAAACCATAAGATACTATTTCCATCCCTAAATGGTTCCAAATATGGAATGTGCTTTGTTAGACAGTAGGAAATTCTCACCACAATGGAGAGATTTCATTAAGTAACGGGAAGTGATTAGACTGCCTTTCTTGTGTTTTCCTGCTCTTCCCCCGAAGTCAGCAACCATAGAAATCTATTATGTACATTTATTTTATTAGATTCTTTAGCCAAAAGAAAGACTAAAGAAAGCACTGCTGGGCCTAGAAACAGTTGTAATAGGCCTTGACTCGGTGATTGCTCTGTGCCCTGTGCTGACCAAGTGAGCTCATGGCGAGCCTGATCCTAAACTGTCTTACTCACACCAGCAGTGAAATCCCAGTGACCCGTGAATGATGCTAGAAACGTCAGACCACTCCATTTGCTGATTCCATGTCAAAAACAGACACAATTGTACCAAAATAAACAGGCTCTTGTGACTGAGTTGAAATTTGAGTTCAGACTCAAGACACCCTTACGCACCACGTCCACTTTCTAAGATAGCAATCCTGTTGACACAGGGGAATAAAGATTAAAAAAAAAAAATGCTGACTGCAGTATCACATCCAGTAAACAGTGCTGAATTCTGCAGGAGAAGAGTTTGCCAACCTCTGCCCAGCAGCGCACACCTTTGGAATGCACACCTGCCAGAGCCTGGCCAGCTTCCTGAGCGATGACTGGGGACATGGCTTTTCTCTTGCAGGACTTTTAGAAATTTCATTTTCCATAATGTACTTCTGGGTGCGATGGTTGCAACAAGACCTAAGCTCGCTGATTGTTTTGGTCTTTTTTTCTGTCACACTATTTATGTGGGAAGTAAACAAAGCCTTTGCCATTATTATTTAGCAGAACTCAGTGTTAAATAACATTTAGCAAAGTCTTTCCCTGGAAATCAAAGTTCCGAGAAATCTGCCAAAGGAAGAATTGCACGGAAGCCCCAGGCTCTCTCTGTTGAGTTTTGGGATTCATACCTCCCTCCTGCTTTTCTAGAGAAGGTTGGAGCCCATGTAGGTGTCACCCCCTGCTTTGCCTGGTCTATGGGAGACAGTGGTGAGACCACATTATATGAAGTCTTCGTAGGCGGAGCATTGTACAGTCCTGCCACGTCCGTGTCCACGTCCTCGAGCAGACCAGGCACCACTGCAATGAAACTGGGCTCTGAGTACCAGCAGGGGGCTCTCCTAAAGCACAGGTCCTTTCATTTCCCTGGGGAGGGGTGCTCTCCCCAGTCCCATGATGACACCTGACTTGTGAGCTGTGTCAGTCATGGTCCCATCAGGAGACAAATGGCATACTCAAAATAGGCGCATTTGTTAAAAAAAGACTAAACAGGAAAGGCTGATTATGGGAACCATACATGATAGTGCAGGAACTCAGGGCCATGAGCCCATTGCTACCACCCCTGGAAAGTGACCAACCCTGGGAGGAGAGAGCCACATGGAAAGTGTCAACTTGAGAAGAGTGGTGGCGGTCACCTGAGGACACAGCAGTCTCAGGTGACTTTTCTGGGAAGGAGTCAGGAAAAGGGACACTTGACCCTCTGATTTCCTGCAGGGGTTCCCCACCAACCAAACCATATGGGGGATCAGAAGGACAAGGGGGGACAGTGGTGAAATCCATTCAGGTCAGCCTCATGGGCAGAGGTTTGACGAGCGGGCCTGGAGAGGCCAATGGAACCAGTGAGTGGCAGAGCCAGGATCTGAACATGGTGCTTGGTGACCCACTGGTTCTTTGGGGGACATATTCATTCAACAAACATTTACTATTCCCTCTGGAAAGCAGCGTGCGCGGTGCTGAGGATACCTAGGTAGTAGCATCTCCTGCTGAATGCCGCGTCAAGCCCTGGCTGGGGCTTTTACACTGGGCACGCACAGCGGTCCTGTGGGTGGGAAATACCCATTACTGTGTAACAAAGCTTGTCCGAGAAAAGATGGGCTCACCCAAAATCACAGCTGGAAAGTAACAGGACAGAGATTCAATCCCATGTCTGGCTCCATGCCCGCATTCTTTACATGATGCCCCTCAAAGCAGCCCATCCCCACAAGGAAGTCTAACTGGGGAGAAAACACAGTTTTTCAGGGCTGAGGAATCTCTTTGATGGGCAAGAAGAGCTCGGAATCAGAGTCCCACGAGACCAGACAGTTTATTGCCCTCCTTGGGACAAGGACTAAAAATAGCATCACTGTTCTTGCGTGGGCAAAAATGAGACCATCTGGTGTGCGGCCATGCTGAGCTGGAGAAATGCCAATGCCCACAGCGCAGCATGACCTGAATCGGGAAGTCAGGCCCTACCAGATGAGCGGGGTGAAGGCCTGGAAGACCACGTGGGTCTGGGCCAAGAGCAGAGTTCCTCAGGCAGAGTTCACAGTCTTGTTTCTTGTGGGATGGGCCCTGGATTTGCACATAATGAAAATACAAGGTGGCAGATGGGAGAGGAAGGACGCTGAATGGGGAACTGGGGGAGAGTTTGAGGTGGGGAGGCTTGGTGGAGACTTCTGTGTGCTGAGCAGCTTCTATATTTAGTTCCTGCTCCAAACTGGAACGGAAGGATCTGTCTGGGTCACAGGGCCAGAGAGGTGGCAAAACTTATTTATGTAGATCAATCGGGCAATTCAACATCACAGCTCACCTGTGGTCCTCAAAGTGGGGACCTGAGTAGTAACATAACCTTAAAATTTAGAAATGCAAACTCAATGGGCCATCCCAGGCCTACCGAGACAACAACTGGGTCCCTAAACCAGTTCTCATAAGCCCTCAGGGTCATGCTGAGGCACACTTCAGTTTGAGAACCACTGCTGAGGGGGTCACTGATTCCTAATAGAGGAGCGGGAACTGATCAGGGGACCCTAATAGCAAAGAACCCTAAGATGTGGTCAATGGTGGCTGAGAGAGAGGAGGAGGAAGATGATTCCTCATGGAAAGGGGCCTAGCATGTGACAGACACAGACTTCTTTCTATACTAACACTGGACAAAGCATTAGTATAGAAAGAAGCAAAGGAAATGTTAAGACTTGAGACAATACTATGGGTTAAATCTTGTCAAAATTCAGGGGAGACAGAGGAGCAGGTGCTGTGCAACAGGGATGAAGGGCACTAAGTTTAGAAGATGGTCAATGGCACGTGGTTGGTACCAACTCACTTGGATTCTGATCCTTTGTCTTTTTGCTCTTCTAACAATGGGCCCTGCTCTGGGAGGTATTAGAAAAGTGGAGATGGACAGCACATGATTCTCCCGCTAAAGTGGAGGCAGAAGTATAAGCTGTTATTGCATTGTGGCAGCATAGGAGGTCAGAGAAGGCTTCGTGAAGGGAAGGAGGACGTACAAGGAGCATTCCTGGCAAAGGGTTTGCTGTTTTGTGCATGAAGGACTTTGGGTGGGTACATTGCAGTTCAGTGAACAAATGGTTGGGTATTATGGGAGCCCTCTCTTCCTGGGGAAGGGGCTGGAAGGAGGGTGGGCCCAGATAACAAGAACGCTGGTTGAACCCTCACTGTGTTTTAAGTACCCTTAAGCATTTTATATTTCCATTATTTATTCCCAACCAAATCTGCCGACCTTGTGAGATAGTAAAGAACATGCTAAAAAAAGTTTGGATTTTATCCTGTGGGCAGTGGGCAGCCCTTAAAGTGTTTTAAGGAGGAAATGCTTTGGCACTGTTTTCTGTGCCTCTGGTTCTCTACTCTGACCCACCGCAGAGTTGTCTGGAGCTAATGAAGAGCAGACACAGCTGCCAGGCCCGACTCTGGACAAGAGGCGTGGCTAGGGCTGGGATCCTGGAGGTGGCTGCAGGGCCTGGGCAACACATCCGGCTGTCAGGAAACGTCACAGGGTCTGAGTTTAGACTCAGCAGAAAGCATTTTAATTATTTGACTTTAATGGTGGCATTTTTGTTTTTCTTTCAGGAATGACCAAAGCACCTGTAAGTATCCCTTTTTCTTTTCTGTGTAGCTTCACCTTATAGACTCTAGCCCAGTGGTTCTCAACCTTCCTAATGCCGCAACCCTTTAATACAGTTCTTCATGTTGTGGTGATCCCCAACCATAAAATTATTTTTGTCGCCACTTCATAACTGTAATTTGCTACTGTTATGAATCTTAATGTAAATATCTGTGTTTTCTGATGGTCTTAGGAGACCCTGCTAGCTGTTCGCGACCCACAGATTGAGAACCGCTGCTCTAGTCTGTTTTGCTCTTCAAAATGTTCGCATTTGTGCTTCATTCACATAACAAATGCGTGTTGTGCATCTATCCTTCATGAGAGGGCAGTCCCGAGTTTCTATGAGACGTTCCTTCTCTTTAGGAAATGCTTTGTGCCGCCCTTCTCGGGCTAACAAAACTAGAGGCTTCATTTCATCATTGCCTCCGTGTGAAGTATAAGGGAATATAAAAACATTGAATTCTAAGATTCTACCTCTGGATAGTCACTGACAACTTGCTAGAGAGGCACAGGTTACTTGTCATGCCGTTGGCACTCCTTTGTGAAAATGGGCCAGCAAGGAGCATATTTTAACCCTGGACTGTTGTTGTTTTGTCAGAGTTGCTTTGGTTACCCCCTGAGCATCTTCTTCATCGTGATCAATGAGTTCTGCGAAAGATTCTCCTACTATGGCATGAAAGGTGACTATTTTCGACACCCGCCCCCTTGTGTGCAGAGTGTCAGTTGCTGCGCCCATTCCTAACTGTGCTTTCCCTCCCCTGCCCTATCCGCTGCGGAAAGCACTCCTGATCCTGTACTTCACACGGTTCTTTAAATGGGATGACGACCTGTCCACCGCCATCTACCACACCTTCGGGGCCCTCTGCTACCTGACGCCCATTCTTGGTGCTCTCATTGCCGACTCCTGGCTGGGAAAATTCTCGTGAGTAATTGCAACTTCCTTGTTCCCAGGCAAGCCAAAAAGTAGTTATTAGCTTAATGGTTTGAGATGATGGACTCTGAGAGCAAAGAATCAGAAACCTAAAACTCTTAGGAGAGAATGCTCATCAGCGACCCCACCCCCCCTGAGC
>PVJN01025568.1:0-29910 GCA_004026805.1 Lasiurus borealis | reverse complement strand
GGGTGAAGGGTATACAGGGAGAGACTGGACAAAAATCATACACCTATGGATGAGATCAATGGGAGGGAGCTAAGGGCAGAGGGAGGGTGGGAGCTGGGTGGAGGGGTACTATGGAGGGGAAAAAAAGAGAAACAAATGTAATAATCTGAATAATAAAGATTTAATTAAAAAAAATAAAAATAAATAAAAAAAATAAAAAAAGAAGATAAAAAAAAAAGAAGATAGATGCCATTTCAACATTAGACTCTATATTAATCTTTCTTTGTAAATTAATTGTTACACCTATTCTTTTTTAAAATGAATCTTTTCAGTTTATTACAGATGTTCCCCCCATAGCTCCCCTCACTTGATTCTCCACCCCCCACCCTATGCCCTTATTCTCTACCACTGCCCTCATCCATAGGTATAAGATTTTTGTTCAATTTCTTCCCACACCCCTCACATACCCTTCCCCTGAGAATTGTCAGTCCACTCCCTTTCTATGCCCAATTCTATTATATTCACCAGTTTATTCTGTTCATCAGATTTTTTATTCACTTGATTTTTAAATTCACTTGTTGATAGGTATGGATTTGTTATCACTTTGTTCTTCATAATTTTTATCTTTACTTTTTTCTTCTTCCTCTTCTTAAAGAATATGTTTCAGCATTTCATATAATCCTGGTTTTGTGGTGATGAACTCTTTAGCTTTTTCTTGTCTGTGAAGCTCTATACAGTGGTACCTTGAGATACGAGTGCCCTAACATACAAGATTTTTGAGATACAAGCCGTCGAGCGAGCAATTTTTGCTTTGAAATACGAGCAACATTTGAGATAGGAGTAATCGCATGGATCGGCCAGCTGCACACGACCCATCAGTTTACTGAGACTCGAGCATCTCATAGTTTCCCATGCCTCAAGGTTACGGAACAAATTAAACTCGTATCTCGAGGTACCACTGTATCTGATTTTTCAATTCTGAATGATAGCTTTGCTGGGTAATCTTGGTTGTAGGTTTTTGCTATTCATCACTTTGAATATTTCCTGCCACTCTGTCTGGCCTGCATAGTTTCTGTTGAGAAATCAGCTGACTTTCGTATGGGTACTCACTTGTAGGTAACTGTTTCTCTTGCTGCTTTCAAGATTCTCTCTTTGTCTCTTGCCCTTGGCATTTTAATTATGATGTGTCTTGGTGTGGTCCTCTTTGGATTCCCTTTGTTAGGGATACTCTGCACTGCCTGTACTTGTAAGTCAATTTCTTTCACCAGGTGGGGGAAGTTTTCTGTCATTATTTCTTCAAATAGGTTTTCAGTATCTTGCTCTCTCTCTTCTTCTGGCACCCCCATAAGTCTGATTTTGGTATGCTTGAAGAGGGTTCTTACACTATCTTCACATTTTTGGACTCTTTTTTTTTTCTTTTCTGGTTGGGTGTTTTTTGCTTCCTCATATTTCAAATCTTTGGTTTGATTCTTGGGGTTCTCTAGTCTGCTGTTGGATTTCTGTATATTATTCTTTATTTCAGACAGTGCATGCATAATTTCTGACTGGTCCTTTTCCTTTTTTTTTGCATTCTCATTAAGTTCCTTGAAGATTTCACCAAGTTTCTTGGCAGTTTTTAGGAGATTCTTGAATAACCTTATAAATCTGATTTTGAATTCTATGTCCAGTCATTTGCTTTCCTCCATTTCTTTCATTCGTGACATATTTGTCTCTACATTTTGGCTGCTTCTCTTGTGTTGATGGAGTGACTTTGTGTGCTAGTGGTCCTTTATGGCCCAGTAGCTCCGCCTCCCAAGTTACCTGAGGTGGACACTCTTGGTGCACCCCTTTGTGGGTTGGGTACACAGTCTTGTTGTAGTTAAGCCTTGATTGCTATTGGTACACTGGGAGGAATTGACCTCCAGGCCAACTGACTGTATTAGCTGTCTATAATGGAAGAACTGCTCTGCTGGAGACACCCCTATGGGTAGGACTTGCTTCAGTGGAGCTTTGGTGCTTACCAAGTCTGCCTCTAGTGTGTCACTTATGTATGTGAGGACTTGAAATCTGGTGTCATCTCACACCGACTTCTAGGTACACTGGTTCCTGGATCTCCAAGAAGATGCAAGTCAGCTACTGTCTGAGGCCACCCAGCAGGAGCTACAGGGAGATCTGCAGATTTCTCCTCTTTGCTTGGAGTTTGGAAGTTTTAGAGTTGTCTGACCCAGTTGCAGTTTGTTAGCTTAAGCTGTAAGAGCGCAGGCTATTCATATGCAAAAGCCACTGCGCACAGCTTGGTGGGTTTGTAAATTGGGTGGGGCAGGGTCTCAGGGAATCACTAGGCTAGGGTATGGCAAACGGCGATGGCTGCCAGTCAGCCCTCTCTGCGTCTCCACAATTTCCATTCTGTACTGTGTTCCCACATCTGGTGCCTCAGCGCAGTAAATAGTGATTCCTGTGCTCACCTCTGCCAGAAAGCCACCCTCATTCTGACCCAATGGCCGACAGTCCAGTTTCTCTCTGTATGAGTCTGGGTCCCCAGGATCTCACCAGAAACTAGAGTTCAGAGCAATTGGGAACTTATAACTCCCTCCCAATTGAAAAAAAACAACACAGTGCACGTCAGCCCAATTTGCACATGTCTCATTACCTCTGCCTTTCTGAGCCTCTGCACATCCTACCAGGTCTCAATGCACTTTTTCTTTCCTTCTAGTTGTAGAACTTCCACTCAACCAGCTTTCCTGTGTTTCCGGGGAATAGTCATTTTGTCTTTTAGTTGTAGTTTTGGTGTGTTTGTGAGAGGCAGCAGGTACAGGTGTATACCGTATGCTGCCATCTTGGTTCTCCTCACACTCATTTCTTATTGCATCTTTCCTTCAGGGTAATTTAATGAAGATGATTAAACTGGGCATTATTAAACTGGGCAGATGTATCAGAAGTTAGTAAGACATCTTGTCAAATGTGCAAATCTGTAATTTTAACAGCAAAATTTCTTCTTCATGGAACCAATTCCACCCAAAACTTTATGTAGTTGGCTCCTGCTTATTCAGATTTAGGTGCAAATAGTACCTATTAGAGACCACCCTATCTGTACTTTTCCCAATCCCACTCCTGCTTCCAGTCACTCTATATGACATGCTCTTATTTTATTCATAACAGTACTATCTGAATTATTTTTTTGTAAACTTCTTGGTGATCTGTTCTCCATTCTTCTAGGGCTGCATCACAAGGAACAATAACAGCCTGTAATTATTGGAATCGAGAGTCTAGGTCAGTGGTCGGCAAACTCATTAGTCAACAGAGCAGCAAACTGTGGCTTTCGAACCACAGTTTGCTGGCCACTGTTCTACCCTCTCAAATAGAAATTAAGTTTCCAAAGACCATGTCTGGTCACCATAGTAATCCCAGGAGCCAAGAAGAGTGCTGAACACCTGGCAGACACTTAATAGTTGTCTAGTGAAAACATAAGTGAATGCCTTGTCCTTTCCTCCCTCCCTTTCACTTATCCATCCATCCAAATGCTTACTATTTACTCTATGAAAGGTACTGTGGTAGGCATAGTGGGGGACATAAAAACAGTGTCCTGTCTGGCAGGTGCATAAAGAGGGTGATTGGAAGTGGTGAGTAACCCGTCAGTGAAAAGAGAGCTGGAGTTGGGCTCTAAAATGCCTTGAGTGTCAGACTGAGGAATCAAGGAATCCTAGAAGCCAAGTGCTGACCAGAAGGTCTAGTCCAGTGGTTTTCAACCTTCCTAAGGCCGTGACCCTTGCATACAGTTCCACATGTGGTAGTGACCCCCAACTATGAAATTTTGCTACTGTTATGCATCGTGATGTAAATACCTGCATTTTCCAATGGTCTTAAGCGACCCCTGTGAAAGGGTCGTTCGATCCCCAAAGGGGTCACGACCCACAGGTTGAGAACCTCTGGTCTAGCATGTCCAATAAAATTCTGTGCTGCAGAAAATGTCTTATCATCTTCATTGGTCACATATGGTTATTGAGCATGTGAAATGTGCTTAATGTGACCAAGAAACGGAATTTTTTAATTTCATGTAATTGAAAGCAAGTGGGCTCCTATATGGGACAGCACAGGAAGGAAGCCATTCAGCTGTGGCATTGTTTTACAGAAGTGGTGGAAGGAGTTTTGGTTTCAAAAACATTTTTATATGCCATTTCCTCTACTTATTAGTTGAGCAGTTCTGAGCAAATCATTTACGTAGAGTGGTCCTTGTTTCTTCAGGTATAAAATGCAGATAAAAACAACCTATGCACTTGTGAGCAATAAGTGAATTCCCTTAGATTAGTTACCATGGTGCTTTATTGGTTACAAATGAGGAAACTGAGGTACATGTAGGAATTGAAGATCAACTATAACCAAACTCTTTCGATACTAAGAGTCCAATGTTTGCAGCCTAGAAGAGGTCAATGGAAAAAAAAGGGGGGACATATGTAGTACTTTCAACAATAAAGACTTTTTTTAAAAAAAAGTCTAATGTTACTTCTATTGAACTAGGCTTTTATTTAGGACACTATGAAGAATCAAGATGGAATAAGAAAAGTGAGATAATAGCCTGAATGATGTGGTTCAGTGGTTGAATTGACCTATGAATCAAGAGTTCATGGTTTGATTCCTGGTCAGGGAACCATGTCTGAGTTTCAGGTTCAAACCCCAGTAGGGGGTATGCAGGAGGCAGCCAATCAATGATTTGCTCTCATCATTGATATTTCTATATTTCTATCTCCTCTCTAAAATAAGTAAAAATATATTTTAAAAAAAGAATTGTTAAAAGTAAGTGAAATGATAAATGTCATGCTTTTAAAAGCACATGGTGTCAGGTAGTCTGGAGCAGGTTGGACAGTTAAGGTACAAGGAGCCTGGCATATAAGCTTTGCATAAATATTTTTTGGGTGAATGTATGACCTCCTGGTAACATAAAAAGAGAAGGCTTATCAATACCTATAAAACTTAGCAATTGGCAGGATTGTGGTGCAGAGAAGATTTAAGAGAACTCCAAATGTGGAGACCAGGGAAATAGTGTCAATATTCACTATGATCTATTTCTTCATTTGGATTTTTCTGTTTTCACCAGTTAAACATCTGATCTCTCTCACAAGAAAGAACATCAATATTTAGAAAACGAATATGTGAAAGATACAGAATTTAAAATTAAATTCACGTCTTTCACACCACATACCTTCTTTCCTCTATAATGATAGCTATGGGTGAAGGAGACATCAAACCAGCAAAGAAAACTATTTCATCCATGTTACACAGACCCTGAAGTTTCCATGCATTACATACAATATGTCTGGGCTTCTGAAACTCATATCCCAAATTGTGTCTCAGTTCACTTCTATCAATGCTATCAGGAACTTAATAAGCTGATCACCAAACTTCCCAGTTACCAAGCTGGCTAAATTTCCATACAAATACAGTTTCCTCACATTTTTGTTCTTCTCTGTATTATGAAATCCTAGACTAAACTTGAACTCAGATTCCCCAATTCTATATACACTCCACCAGTCATGGGGACTGCATTAGTCTGAGTCTGTAACAGTTTTCATGGCTTATATTTATCTGTACTGGTCTCTCCCTTCTCTCCCCCAGTTTCCTTCTCTTCCCCTGGGATACTTTTCATGGTAAGTTTAGTTGTCTTCATCATAGTCCTCCCTTTGTTAAGAAAAGTTGTAATTAGTAGCTGCTTCTTTGGCATATCATTACCTCCCTCAAATATTTAATATTCTAGAAAGGGTTGAACATTATAAATACCACATGTCCAAATTCCCATTTTTTCACTCTGTTCTATATGGGAGCTTATATTGGACTAGAGGCCCAATGCACGAAATTCATGCAAGGGGGCAGGGGGGTGTTCCTCAGGCCGGCCTGCACCCTCTCCAATCTGGAACCCCTCAAAAAATGTCCTACTGCTGGTTTACAGTAATTGGGCCTAAACTGGCAGTTGGACATCCCTCTCACAATCCAAGACTGAGGTTTCCAACTGTTCACCTGCCTGCCTGCCTGCCTGCCTGATTGTCCCTAACCACTCTGTGTGATGGCCTGCTCATCCCCAACTGGCCCTCCTGCTGGTCTACTTACCCCCAATGGCCCCTCCCATCCCATCCCAGCCTGATCACCCCTAGTGACCCAAGGTCCCAACCCCTCCCTTTTTTTTTTCCAGCACCTACTTGAGTGGAGGCCAGGGCTGACTGGAAGTAAGTATCTAGGATTTATCCTATCTAATAAAGGAATAATATGCAAATTGCACCTCCACCATACCCACAAACACACCCACCAGCCATGCCCACCAGCCAATCAGAGCGAGTATGCAAATTAACCCAAGATGGCTACGGCCACAGAGAGAGCAGGGGGTTTGGGTTGCCCCTGGCAATGAAGGAAGCCAAGCTTTCTGCACACCCTGGCCAGCAGGTCTTCACTTAAGGCAACAAAGTTTCAATGGCTGTGCAAACAGAAGGCTTGGCTCAGCTCCAGGCTACAAAGTTTCAATTGTAGAAGATAAATAAATCCCAGATACCAGGGCCTCTGCTTGGGTCGCCTGGGGGCATGGGCGGCCTGCAAACAACCGCAGGCCCCTCGCCCAGGCCACCCCATGCCCCAAGGGAACACCCATCTTGATTGAGGACACTCTTCATGGCAAACCAGCTGGTCCCCACCTGTGCACTAGGCCTCTATCCCATCTAATAAAAGGGTAATATGCAGATTGACCATCACTCCAACACACAAGATGACTGCCCCCATGTGGACAAAAGATTGTCACCACAAGATGGCCAGCAGGGGAGGGCAGTTTGGAGGAACCAGGTCTGCAAGGAAGGGCAGTTAGGGGCAAACAGGAAGACAGGCAGGTGAGTAGTTGGGAGCCAGCAGTCCTGGATTGTGAAAGGGATGTCTGCTGCCTGTTTAGGGCCGGTCCAGGTAGGGCAGACGGACATCCCTCAAGAGGTCCCAGATTGGTGAGGGAGCAGGCTGGGCTGAAGGACAACCCCCTTCCTGTGCATCAATTTAGTGCACCGGGCCTCTAGTCTTCTATAATTGAAACTGTAGCCTTGAGTGGAGACCAGGGCCAGCCAGGAAGCTTGGCTTCCTCCATTGCTAGGGCAACCCAAGCCTTCTGCTTGCTCTAGCTCTGTGGCCGGCCACCATCTTGGTTGGGTTAATTTGCATAATCACTCCTGATTGGCTGGTGGGTGTGGCTTGGCATAGCAGAGTGATGGTTAATTTGGATGCTTCTCTTTTATTAATGTAGATAAGCATTTGATAAGAATCATTTGATTACCTTGTTTGGGAACCATTAAGAGTTTATATAGTTCTCCTGCTCTATGTTGCCCAGATACTTCTTTACTGATTGGTAACACCAACACTAGGTAGTCAAGATAACACAGCCAGTTCATCTTGCAATATGTGCCTGCCTCCAGCAAAGCTGGACAGAATGAGGTGGAAGAGACTGACTGTAGATTTCAGTTCTCTGTGATCACAAATTCCTCATCTGCACAGATAATCAAGACTCAGCCATACTGCATTTACTAGTCGACTGGGTTCATTGGAGTAGAAAATGCAGACAAGATTGCTTCTATTTTGAGAATTTTTTATTTTAATATACGTTTTGTGTCCAACAAACATATGTTGGAAAGCAGAATTACAACAGATAGATTATTCATGTAGTATTGGTGACTGTCCATTTTTACAATTCAGTTGTTCTGGCTCTGGTCTGTCAATGCCTTCAAGTCTGGCCAAGTGCTTCCCTGGCTGACTGAATCAAACAACACGCAGGTGGCTCTCTGGCTTTTACCGCCTCTGAGCAGATTTGCATGCTTACAAAGAAGCTGCCCTGCAATCTTTCCCTCACTGGCTATCTGTGTCCTTGCTTGATTGCATTTGGGTTCAGTTCCTTTCTTTTTCCGCCTGATAAGAACCAGCTTCTACCTGTATTTCTTTAAATCTCACAGCAGAATGATCTCATTCTTATGCAGGTCATTCTGAGGCCGCTTGCCTAGCAGGCACTCTCCTCTTCCTCAATCTGTGCTCAGTTCTGCCTCACGTCCCTTGAAAGGCTCAGGCAGGAAGTTTCAGGAGCAGCTATGTGCCTTGTTACCTTTCATTACAGTCTTTGGTCACTTGGAGGAGGCCTCGCGTGTCCCAGCCTAACACACCATCAGGGATTTCCCCATGCGAGGTATGGGCTTTATGTCTCAATTTCTGATGCTCCAGTCAGTTCCTGGCATTTCACCATTTTGGATACAAAGGGGAAGCTGAGCCTCCAGGAATATATATATCTAAGGCAAAGGGGAAGGAGGAAATAAATTTCCCTTCCAAAAGCACTGAATACCGGCCTCGACTCATATTGGTTCTTCAAACAACACGAGTGGGAAGTCGTTTCCAAAAATGCCTTTGAATTTGCATAAGCTGACTATTGCATTTACCTTCTCCTTTGTGGCCCAATGCATTTTGTGTGGAGCCCAATGCAAATGCGAAACCTTTCCCACACTTCCAGGCACCTGCAGCAGGGGGAGCCCTGCTCCTGGTGGACTGACAGCACAGGCATGTTCCAGGCCTGACTTCAGGAGGCATTTGCTGCTGGACAGTTCCCTGCCTCCCAGCAAGGTGAAAGGAGCCATTGCAGGCAGGGGCTTCCTTGCTTCTTTCTGGAGCTGGAGCTTCTGGATTGGGAGTGCTTCTCTGGTCCTGACTACCACACACAAATGCACACTCTGCACAACAAGAGTTGGCACACTGTCGAGGGCACTTGTCTATGTGTGATTCTCAGCGGCTGGTGCATACGTTTTATTTCAGTCCGACAGTGTGTGTGTTAGTACAGTGTGATTTACCATGGAAACAAATCTCTCCTAACTACTTGATTTAAAATATTTCTAATTTTAAAAAAATGTAAGTAGTATTCATGCAGGCAAAAGATATGATATAAATGTTTATTATTAAGTTTTACAAGAATGAACTTTTGCCTTTGTTGATACTTTTTAAAGTATTTTAAAAATATTAAGGTCTACTTTATTCCTATCTTTGGGTATATTCTACATTTTTCTTCTAAAACATCTTAAGAACAGTGTTTAGCTCAATAACTTTTAAAGTTTAAAAAATTTTCCTAACATAATGATTAAGACTATAAATTTTCTTAATTTATGAATTTCTGAGGTGTCCCACAAGTTTTGACATATAAATTTTGATTATACAATAGTAATCTAAGTATGTTTGCAATATGCATTATCATTTTTGTCCCATTATTTAGATTGTGATTTTAACTTAGAAATGCATATACTTAAAAAATATAGCTCAGTTGGTTAGAGCTTTGTCCTGATGTGCCAAGATTGCAGGTTCCATCTACTGTCAGGGCACATACAAGAATCCACCAATGAATATAAAAAAAAGTGGAGCAACGAATCAATGTTTCTTTCTGTCTCATATCAATAAATAAAAAAATTTAAAAATAATGGTTTAATTTCTAACTTAATTGCATTGTGATCAGATTATTTGGATTGATGGCACCAATTCATATATATATATTATTGATTTTTTACAGAGAGGAAGGGAGAGGGATAGAAAGTTAGAAACATCGATGAGAGAGAGACATCAATCAGCTGCCTCTTGCATGCCCCTTACTGGGGAGGTGCCTGCAACCAAGGTCAAACCTGGGACCTTTCAGTCCGCAGACCGACGTTCTATCCACTGAGCCAAACCGGTTTTGGTGATGGCACCAATTCTTACAGGTATGTTAACACTTGCTTGATAAGTTAAAAATTGCACAATGAATACCTGTAAACTCTACCTTGATTCAAAAGCTGTTAATGCTCCATGTGTTGTTCAGAAGAATGTCTCATTTTTCTGTGCAGGGTTCTAGTCGAGTATATTATTAAATCAAGTTTGTTACTTATCTTTTACTTCTTTATTGAATTTTGTCTGCTTCACCTCTCTATATTGAGACTGGTTTACTGAAATCTCCAAATCTGATGACAGCTCTATGGCAATTTCTCTGTGTAGCTTTTAAATTTCCACTTTGTATATTTTAAGATTTTATTACCCTCTTATAAATTTAGGGTTGAACACTGTCATCATGTAGTAACTCTATTCCCACAAAGTGGTTTCATTTAAAAGTATATTTTATTTGATATTAACATAGCTACTCCAACTTTCTTTTTAAAACATCCGCCTTGCCCTGGCTGGTTTGGCTCAATGGATGGAGCGTTGGCCTATGCATTGAGGGGTCCCAGGTTTGATTCCAGTCAAGGTTATGTGTCTGGGTTGTGGGCTTGATCTCCAGTGGGGGACTTGCAGGAGGCAGCCAATCAATGATTCTCTCTCATGATGGATGTTTCCATCTCCCTTCCCCTCTTCCTTCCTCTATGAAATCAATAAAAAAATATTAAAAAAACAAAAACAAAATATCTGCCTGGTATATTTTTCTCCCTTAATGTTACTTTGCACTTTTCCATTTCTTATTTTGTAGCTGTGTCTCTTGAAAACAGTTATAACTGGGATTTATTTTGTTTCTTAAATCCATCAATCTCTGCTTATTTAGCCTATGTACTTCTACTTTGATTACTGATATATTTTAATGGATTCAATCATGCTATCTTCCTTTTTCTGCCTTTTTGTTAAAAATATTTATTATGTTGTTTGTTTTTAATAACAAAAGAATTTTATTGTTTAATGTATTTTCTCATGTTTAGGTAATTAATACATAAATAACATTTATACATCTTAGTATAATTGTTTTCTTGAGTTTGCTTTCTTAAAATATATTTTTATTGTTGAAAGTATTACAGACATCTCCCATTTACAATTATTTATTTCTATTAAAATCACGAGGCGCCAAATGTTTCATGTCCAAAGTTTTGTTAACAAGTACAGCTATTTTGTAACCCCACAAATTAGATACTGCTATTATTTAAAAATACATTTAGATTTATCTAAATATTTACAAATTTTATCATTCACTTTTCTTGCATCTCAGCCTTTCCTTCTGCAGTAATTTTTATTTTCCTTGAAGCATGTATTTCAGAAGTTCCTTTACCAAAGATCTCTTTGTGGTGAACTATTGTTCTTTGTTTACTCAAGTTGTTTTTGATTTACCATTATTTTTGAAACACAGTTTGTCTAAGATGACAAAAATTTCCTGCCAGTGCTTTCAAGATTCTCAGTAGCATTGTCACTTCCACTGTTGCTACTGATCACACAGCTGCCAGCCTCATAGTAGTTTCATGTAGGCTGAGCTTTCCAACTGCTTTCAGTTTTCTTGTCATGTGTTCTGCATCCCTTACCCTAGTCCTAAATTGTTTTTATTTATTCTGCCTGTTACACCTTGTCTTTCCTTCATCTTTTAACTCAATTTCTTGAAAGTGATCATCTCTTTGTATCTTCCAATATTCTCTTATTTTTTTCTATTTTATCTTTCTAGAAGTCCAATTTGATAGATTATTAGTCTTTTCATTTTATACTTCCTGTACATTCTGGGTAATTTCTTCATATATATTTTTCAGTCCATTGTTTTTCTTCAGATGTGTCCATTAGTTACCTGAATTCATCCATTGAGTTTTACAAGTTATTTTTTATTTTGAAAATTGTCAAATGCACAGGATATTGGGAAGAATAGACTCACGAACAAATACCTTTATACCTTTCACCTAAATGATTCTTCAGCTATTCCCATCTTGCTACTCCATGTGTATGTACACATACATATATCTATATACACACATATATGCATACACACACACACCATCCTACTTCCTCTTTAGAAAACCACCTGATGGTAGGTTGCAGCCATCATGCATGTTACTCTTAAATACTTTAGCACACCTATCTCCAAAGCAAAGCCATTCTTATACTGACCTGATACCATTACCACACATAAGGAAATCCACATGAATCACTAATATCATCTGGCATATTATTCACACTCAACTTCCCCAACTGTCGCCCAAATGTCATTTGTATAAGCTTTTCCTTTTGAACTAGGATCAAATCAAGATTTACATTATTACATTTGGCTATTATGTCTCTAGTATCCCTCATTCCAGAGCAGTAAGTGCCCCACATCTCAGCAGTTTGTGACACTGAAACCTATGAAAAGTACAGGCCAGCTTTCTGAATCCTCTAGTGGTTCTTGACCTGTGGGTCTCCGCTGCTATAGAGCGTAAGACCATCGGAAAACACAGCTATTTACATTACGATTCATAACAGTAGCAAAATTACAGTTATGAAGTAGCAATGACAATTATTTTATGGTTGGGGTCACCACAACATGAGGAACTGTATTTAAGGGTCGTGGCATTAGAAAGGTTGAGAACCCCTGCTCTACAGAGTTGTGGATTTTAAAAAATCAGTGTGTTTTCATCCATTACTGTCATTGTTCTTTTTGATATTCAAATTGTCCCAAATTGGGCCAGTGAAAATCCTTTCAAAAGAGCTCCTTTGTCCTTTTGATATGTTGGGGTGAGTTTTTGACTACATTCTTGCTTTCTGACAAAACAAATATTCCAGGCTCACACAGCACTTTCTCTGCTGCAGCCTAGAATTAGCTGTTGCTCCAAAAAACCCTAGTTCCTTTTAGTAGGGAATGCTGTTTAGAAACCAAGATCTAGTCATTAGTTATGCTCACTGCCACTGGGGAGTCCCACTGACTATTTTATTTCAACAGTTAGATTTTCTATTTGTTGTTTTTCAAATCAACCTGGTCCCTTTTAATTATCTCTTGTCCCCTCAAATTGTATTTTCATATGGTTTAGCGATAGATTTTATCCAAATAGGATGGAGGAGGAGGAGGAAGAGAAAGAAGAAAGGAAGGGGGAGGTAGGAGGGTACCTCCATTTATCAAGTGATGCCAAGCAGACAATACCTTCGCAACTGCTGTGGGGGCTGCTTCAGGTTTGTGGAGCTGAGTCTGTTGCACTTTGTTTTGAAGTTTATCGGTGGATATTTGTTGAGTGCACCTAGGGAGAGAAAAACTTGTGATGAGTCTCTTCTTATGGCTATTAACATAGCAAAAATGCTCTATATGCAAAGTGTCACATCACAGTTTTCAACATTGACCAAAGGAAGATATTGATTAGGGCTGACACAGAAGATGGGAGTTGATTTCTCAGAGAAGTCTCTAAAACGGGTTTAAAAATATATCTCTGGCCCTAGCCAGTTTGGCTCAGTGGATAGAGTATTGGCCTGCGGACTGAATAGTTCTGGATTCGATTCCAGTCAAGGGCACATGCCCAGGTTGCAGGCTTGATCCTCAGTAGGAGGTGTCCAGGAGGCAGCCAATCAATGACTCTCTCTCATCATTGATGTTTCTCTCTCTCTCCCTTCCCCTCTCTGAAATAAAAAAATAAAATAGAAATACATCTCTGCCAAATTTATAGGTGGAGAATTCAACTTACTTTTCAATAAAAGTAAAAGCTTCTAAAGTTGGTCAAATATTGGAGGAGCTATCCTGAGCCAGTCCTAAGAGTCTGGCTTCTAATTGACACAAATTAATCAGAAGGTTTTTTCAGGGGTGGGGGTGGGGTGGGCAATGGGAGGATAAGGACACATATATAATACCTTAATAAAGAAAAAAAGAGTTATTTTCATTTGCTCCTTTGAAATAACAAAATGCAAAGGGAAAACAATATTCCCTCTATGGTCGCTGTATCATTGACAACAATAGAAACAATAGCACCATCTTGGGTTTAATTCAGTAGTGGCTCATTTCATTTGGAAGTATATTAATTTATCAGGATAATAAAGCATATCTCTTACCACATCATTTAAACATGTAAAAAACATTTTAACTTAAAAAATGTACTATTTATTTCCTTGAAGCATTAAATTGAACATATTTGTTAAAAACAGTTAAATCTCTTCTTGGTGACCCAGGGTCATCTTATGTAGTATGTTCGTCTGGGATGCGAGACAACACTGTTTGTAGACTGGGCTGCAGGCTGCTGGGCTGAATGACCCCAGACTGTGATGCTCCCTTATTGTGCATCTGCATCTTAATTGTTCATCTATCTTAACTAAGCAGCCGGTTGTTTGCCAGTCATTTTGTTCCTCTTAGAAAATGTGTTGATGCTGATCTGTACTGTGCTTAATAGCCAACTGTATCACAGCAGTGTGTTAAATAAGAGTCACAACCTGGAGAGGGCGCTGGGCTAGAATTAGGGAGGTCAGGGACCATGTCTGGTTTTGTCACCTTCGATACTCTGCACCTGAACAGTGAGTGACTCACGTGTAATAAATGCATGTTAATGTTGAGTGGGTGAGTGCAAGTCTGTGTGCCTGCTATGGAATTAAGTATGCAGGCTTGAATATGATTATGTCAGAGCCTTACCCAACTTCTTGTCCTTTCACAGCTAGATTTTAAAATTGAAGATCTCTAGATACTTAATTTCTAGAAAAGTGGTGTACAACACGTTCATGGTTCTAATTTTCCTAAAAGCCCTTTCTTTATCTCACCTACTTCCAAGCAATTCTTAAAACATCTCTTTCCCTTTCTCTGGTGGTGGTAGGTTTCATTTGTCTAATCACATACAGGGATAACCTCATTTATTTGGCTTCACAGATTTTGTTTATTTTATAAACTAAAAGCAAGACCTTCCACCAGCAGAAAGATTATGATAAACATAAATATAGCTTTATTGCAGTAGTTTGGAACCAAACCCACAATATCTCTGAGGTATGTGCATAGTGTGACTAATTACCATGAAATACTTCTAAGAATTTGAGAGGTTTTGGGGGAAAGAAATTCCATCTTAAACTTCTCATACGAAGTGTTTCTTTAAGTTTCTCAGAGTCTTTAAAGATGTTCTTTTGTTTTACCCTTACAAGTGCCTTCAGATTTCTTCTCTCAGCAGGACGCCTAGCCCCCATTTGTTCCAGCTCCTCTTTCTAGTTCCTGTTCCAGATCACACGCACATCCATTTCACTCTGGAAGCTTACTGCTCCCACATCAGTGTTTTTCCACCCCCACACACATGTGCATCACCTGGGGATCTTGATAAAAGGCAGACTCTGGCTCAAAATGTCTAGGATGGGGCCCAGGATTCTGCATTTTTCACAAGCTCCCAGGTGATCTGATACTGTTGGTCCTAGACTCACACTTGAATGGCAGAGTCTCATCGACAATTGCTCAAGGCTTCTCAGACCTCACGGGTGCTGACTGGTCGATGTCTTTGCAGCCCTAATGGCTCTCACCATATAATGCCAGTGACAAGTTTGGGATACAATCAGCATCTCCCTAGGCAGGGTGCTCTTTTGCCTGCATGTTCACTTTAATTTATCTGAACTCCAAGGGCTCATTTACCATGAAAACATTCAGAAATTCAACCAAGGGCTTTTCAACCTCCAGAATCACACACGATCAGGAGATGGCTTCTTTGTATGCACCCTATTGCACTCGAAATGAACTGCAGACATTCGAGGCAAGCTCATTCCAAGAAATATAGCCAGGATTTTTACAAGATTTTTTTTTTATGGGCACCAGTTGCACTAATTACTGGCATCATAAAAAGTCATTAACAAGACTGAGAAAGTCTGGCAAGGACATATCTTTCACCCTGGCAGGTACAAATGGTTATCGCCTCATACTTCAAACTCTGCCTTTTGAACTTGTAAAAGCCAAGCCAGGAATTGTTGAATTTTTCTGTGGCTCTCTTTTCTGATGTGTTAATGGATGACACTTTCCATCAAAGGGCAGCATATTAATGTCACATGGCAAAAGGGCTTGTACTTTATCGCTAAAGTCCAGCCCGAAGCTCCACACCCCCAAACCCCAATGCCCCTTCAGACACATAAATGAGCAGCTGCTTGCTATGATTGTTTCTCCATAGGAACCAGAGAGATAAGAAAGATGAGCCAGAAAATGAAAAGCTTAGGGATCAGAGGCTTCTTCATGCCACCATTCATCATTACGTGTTTTCCTTTCTGACCCCGCAGTGCCCTGGAAGACACGCACGAGCTTTCCAAATATCCGTGTCAGCTCGTCAACCCTTTGAACCAAGTGCACTCTAAGCACGCAAGGAAGAACAGATTTTATGACTTACGCCTGATCGAATTGATAAAGGACTTCACAAACTTCACTCCGTATCTGTGGTCAGGTTTATGAATTCGGCCAAGCTGGACCAAGTGGTGATCCAGAGGGTGGCTGGCTAGATCCTCCAGTTCCTTGTCATTCCAGGTAGGGCCAAAGGAAAACACAAAGAGGGCATAACCTTGACATTTGGCTCTCAGAGATTCTTTCTTTAAGGTGTCTCTGTCTAAGGGACTAGTTTCCCCAGCAGATATCACAAATATGACCTTGTTTCTTCTCAGATTCGGCGCACTTAAAAAGATATTGTCCAGTGTCCACTGTAAGGCATGACCGATGAAAGCATCTCCATTTAGCTGTTGAACCGATTCTTCCACGTGCCTCTTCATGCGGCGTCTGCTGTGGTAGGTGGTAAGGTTGAACTCGGTTCTAACGGGACTCCTCCGAGTGTTGGGTAGGAAGTTGGGGGGAGCATGGCTTAACAGGGCAACCCGGTCTCCGGTGACAGAGGTCTCGGGCTCGGGGGTGATTTCAAAGTGATCCAACAGTGCTCCCAGGAAGTCTCTCATGTCTTCAAACTCAGCACTTCCCACGTGTCGGGAGGCATCCAGCAGGAAAGCCGCATCCATGTAAGACTGCACGGGGGGTGGTCTGGCTTGATCGCAAGAAGCATCTGGCTTGCAGACATCTGCAGACCAAAAGGCACCTAAGGTTACCGAACAGAAATGGACAGGAAAGACAGCATCTCACAGATTTCAACATTTGTAAACTGTACAATCTTTGATCTTAAAATAGTTCCTAAATGACTCTGACATCCACACTAGGGAGATTTCCTAGTACATGGTTTGCATCTGTATCCACAAGTGCAGATTTTATACCCAGCCTGGCTCTTAATTTCATTCACTAAAACACTATCTGATTTTTATTTTTATTGTCGACACTATTACAGATGTCCCTCATTTTCCCCACTTCCCCTGGCCTTTACCACACTGTTGTCTGTGCCCACGGGCTATGCATATGTATTCTTTGGTAATCTCTTCACTTTCTTTTATCCAGTCCCCCAAGCCTCCCTTCCCTCTGATGTTTGTTAGTCTGTTCCATGTATCTATGATTTTTAAAACTTAAGCTGTTTTCAACAGGAGTTTCTTAGCTGTTTTTTAAGTTTATAAAGATCAGAGTGGACAATTTATCTCATGCTGTTAAGAGTATACAGGCCCAGCCAGAACCGGTTTGGCTCAGTGGATGGAGCGTCTGCCTGAGGACTGAGGGGTCCCAGGTTCGATTTCGGTCAAGGATATGTGCCTTGGTTGCGGGCACATCCCCAGTGGGGGGCGTGCAGGAGGCAGCTGATCGATGTCTCTCTCTCATCTATGTATCTAACTCTCTATCCCTTTCCTTTCCTCTGTAAAAAATCAATGGAATATATTTAAAAAAAGTTTAAAGAGTATACTGGCTGGGTCTGTTGGAGCGTCGTCCCATACACCAAAAAGTTGCAGGTTTGATTCCTGGTGAGGGCTCATTTCCCAGTATGGGCATGTACAGGAGGCAACCAATTGATGTTTCTCACATCAATGTATCTCGCTCTTTAAAAAAAAAAAATCAATAAACATCCTTGGGTGAGGATTTAAAAAAAAAAGAGTATACTGTATTATGACATAAAATGATCTATCTACTTGACAATATACAAGTTAAACCAATGACCTTTATCCTTATGCTCACACTGTTCTATGAAAAGTTATCTGTTTAAAAGGTGGAGTGAAGAAATCAATGAATCTTCTATTTCAATTTGAATAAAGGGTTATAATTCAGTGTCTATCTGTGTAGACATTAAGGACAGAGCTCTTTATTTTTGCATTTTCATAGTGATTATTAGCTCAGTATGTGTTTGTTAAATAAATGAATATAAGTAATGCATGTTAAGAAACTTTCATAGCATGTGATCATTTTAATATGTATATCTCATTTAACAAAACATGGTTAGTAATAAAAACAGTAAATTCTTTTGAATCTGCCATATGAATATTCAGAGAAATAAAGAAATGGAAATATCTTAAAGGTCACCTAATCTTCTAGTTTTAGAGGTGACCCTGAGGGCAGGCAAGTAAAACAATTTCATCAAAGGATAGCAGTGTTTCTAGAAGTCTCTACGTATGAAGTCAGTGTTAACAGAGACAGGGCCATGTGGTGTAGTGGTGAGGAGGCCCTTGGCCTGAGAATCAGGGTTCCTGGGTTTCGGTCTCACTGTACCCAGGAACACTCTCTTTGCCTCTCTCCAAGATAACACTGGGCATCGATTCTGCACAATCAAGTCATTGGATTAGATTCACTTAGAGAGCCCTTCCAGGACTGCCATTCTGTAGTCCTCGGTTTTCAGGAACAGTTAATGGTTAAGGATGGGAATGGCCTCTTTAAAAACCAAAGAGAAGAAGAATGAGAATGGAATAACATGTGTGTGGACAGCTGGTACTTAGATATGAGCCCGGGCTGCAAATGAAAGCCATTCGATGAAAGGTTAATAACCAGGATGCAGATCCTGGGGGATGTAGCAAACTTCCTAGCTTCATTCTTGTTCATGGACTCCATGTGGCTCTGGACAAGTTACATTTCCCTTACTAACATTCAGTAAAATTTTATGGCCATATTTAATAGTCAGATGACTGAACAGTCACCTGTGTGCAAGGCAGTTTCTAAAACCAGGGACAGCAGGCTGCCCATTTGTTCAATTTTGTGAGGTTTTTTTAATTGCGGGAAATGAGAGCCAAAATATCTTCCCTTAAATGCCTAGGAGACAAAACAAGGGTTCGAGCCAAGAAATGAAGCCAGAATCTATCCCCAGTCACACATGTGCAACTTCTGACTGCGCAACATACAGCATACTGCGGTAACTCACATGTTTGAGAGCCAACTGAGAGCATAGAGGGTGGGATGTAGCTCCCCACAGCATGGTTAGCACTTTAAGGGCTTTGAGCAAGAATGCCAGTGCCTCACTGCTCTGTGCAATTGAAAGAGGAGGGGATGGAGGCGAGAGGAGAGAGAGGGAGAGAGGGAAAGAGAAAAGGGAATGGGGAGAGAGGGCAAGGTGAAGGAGGGGGAAGGAGATGGGGAGGGAAGGAGAGGGATTGCTTAGAGGAAAGCAAAGGGGAAGACGGGAAGAAGGGAGGGTTATTAGGAAAAGTTCTGCTCCTGCTTCCAAGTTACTACCTCCCTGTGAGGTCAGTTATATGGCGAGCATTAGCGTCCCACTGGTAAACAAGGAGAAGGAGAGGAATTGCACATTTTCTTTGAGGCCAAGTACAGTTTCAAGGGACAGAATAATGGGGTCTCTGCTATCATAAATTGCAGCTGTTTTAAAGCTCGTTTTCTCAGGCTGGATCTGGCTGCCAGGCCCTGAGCAAATGATTTCATCTCTATAGTCCTCATTTGTACAATGGTGGTAATAACAGTCCAAATGTTTTAGGGCGATTCAATCGATTGAATGGAACAGTTAGAAAAGTGCTTGAGACAAAATAAACACCCTAGCTTAGGTGTTAATGATCACCACCACCATCATCAGTGTTCTATAAAGCAATTAGACAGGGCACAGTTTCTAGCAAGTGCTTGACAAGTCAGCCATCACACCCACCAGTGATCTCAGCAGCTTACACGCATTTCATAATTCCCAGAACACCAAATTACTAGGATACTCAAATATAGGTTAGCCAGTTCCCCAGCGAGACCTGTAGACTGTATAAACACAACAACACACAAACCCCTGAGGCCTCCTGGACTGTGAGAGGGCGCAGCCTGGGCTGAGGGACCCGCCCACTCCCTCCACCAAGTGCACAAATCTTGATGCTTCATATCTGGGAGCCCATGAAGCATCTTTCGAATGAGAAATGCACGGATTTTTGCTAATTTCCACTTAAACAGTAAAACATTTCTTTGGGGTGTGAGTATTTAGGATTTAGAAACACATAAATGTACTTTTATAGCAGAGGTGGGGAACCTTTTTTCTGCCAAGGACCATTTGGATCTTTATAACATCATTCACGGGCCATACAGAATTATCACCTTAAAAATGAGCCTGCTAAATCTGGTCAAACATTTAATTAACTCACCCCTAATGCCTTGGCAAGGCCAGGCCAAATGATTTTGCGGGCCTTATATGGCCTGCAGGCTGGACATTTCCTGCCTCTGCTTTATAGCATGAAAACCCTGGCAATGAGACAGGCTATATTTTTTCTCAAAATCCTTGCTGGTTCCTGGAAGCTGCGTGAGACAGAGAGGCCTGGGAATGTAATCCTCCTGCTGCGGTAGCGAGGAGGAGCCCCTGCTCGGAGCTGAGAGCCTCCACCTGTGGACGATGCTGTGTGGTGAGGCGAGCCCCGCCCCAGGGAAACTCCCCCAAGGCCACCCATGTCCTAGCTGCCAAGCCCCAGCCGGTCCTGCCAAGGGGACTCAATGTGCTTAAGAGGCCTGATCAAAATCTGGTCTCTCCGTGGGTCTTACCATAGCAGAACGTGCACCTCTGTAGTCTCTCTAGTGCTGGGGTGTAGTCGGTCCCGGACGGAACCACTATGACTTGGAATGTGCCAGTGTCGTCGATCTGCGAGGAGAAGTGAGAGAAAGAACAGCGTAGTGGGTGGGGCTGCAAGAACTTCCCAGGACTGTTCAGAGAACTGAGATGTGGCGAGAGCAACGCTGCTGCTTCTAAGAAGGCCACGGGGAGGCGCAGCCTTCAGGGTGGCTGAGAGCGCTGCCCGGGTGTGAGCCCCGAAGCTCCCTTTAGCTGAATGACAAGTTGTTTTGCCCGATTCCTCCTCTGTAAAATGGAAAAACCACATGCCTAGCCAACAAGGCTACTGAGTGATTCACCATTGAAAAGCACTTACTGGCACAGGGTGGGTGCCACACGGGTCATGAGAGACAACCAAGCACTTTCTACCCATTATCTCAACAACCCAGTGAGTTTTTTTATGTTCATCACCCCTGTTTTACAGATGAGGAAACTGAAGTGCAAAGGAAGTTCAAAGTATTAGGACAAGGGTCGCAGGGTCTGGGCAGTTCTTACTAAATGCTGTTCTTATTAAACTAGAGGCCCGATGCACAAAATTCGTGCACTTGGTGGTTGTGATAGTGGGGGTCTCTCAGCCCAGCCTGTGCCCTCTCACAGTCCAGGAGGCCTTGGGGGATGTGCTATATCCCCTGAGCCTAGGACAGCACCTGGTATATATGAGGTGCTTACAAACATTTGTTGGATGAATAAACCTTGGGACCAATTCTGACTTCTGTCTACATCTCTCACTCTTCTGTCCAAGGGGTGTTTGGAGCCAATTCTGCTCAGGGTCTTTGTCAAGAATGTATGCCTTCATTGGTGCCTTTTTGAGATGAACTCCCTCAAGAAAGAAGCAAAGAGTCTCTAGGTGATTTGGGTAGAACCTATAAGTGACAATGTTAACATGCAAAAAGTTTAAAATCAACAAAATACGTTCTCTTAAATTTATATGCTGTGCATATACCTTTGAGTGATGGAATTGTGTCAGCTTAAGTTTATATTCTAATTACCCTCAATTATTTATTTGCATTAGATGTTAAGCTATCCCTAAAATAAAGCCAACGGGCAATATGGACTCTCAATAAGCAGAGGGAATTATGGGGATTCAGTGAGTAACCAAATCCATTTACAGAATTTGGAGCTCCTGCACCTCATAACAGCTTCATTTGCTGGCCCCAGTCTTTTCTAATTTATGTGCATTTTCTTCTCTGAGGCTGATATTATCAGTCTGATCATTTGCATAATTCTGAGTTAGTTCAGTGAGGCTAATAGCAATTTTAGCTCCTCTACAACCTACACTTCAATATTGTTAAATAGATTTCAGTTTAGCATCAAGCAAAGGAATGATAATAATGCAAAAGCTACTTCCTTGAGTGTTTGCTATGTACTAAGCTATGATGCACAGCAGGGCATCATTTCATCTTCACAACAACTCTAGGAAACAGGCACTGCTTGCCCTGTTTTATAGACTAGTGCTCTGTTTTCACTCAGCCCTGCTCATTTGATCACCTTCACAGAAAATTACAAAGTGGGAAAGGTCAAAAGCCCATTAATCCTAGCCTCCAGTGTCCGGGAAAGACAGGTAGAAGTCATTGACTGGCGAGTGACTGCCTCTATGAAAGGACTTCAGGCAAAGGTGATGCCTTACTACCTACATCGAGCCAGCTAGTCCATGCCTACGGTAAATCGATCTTGCCTTGAGAAAATGCTTACTTAACTCTAATCTGGAGTTTCCTACTGCTATCAATCCCAGTTTCCCTAATATGAGATTTTGCTAACTTGGGGTTCAGCTGGCTAAATTCCTCCAGTAATAATTTTTCATACACTTGAAGACAGTGATCCAGTTGCTTCTGACTTTCGTTCCTCCAAATGAAATAGTTTTCCAGGGCGTGGCCTTGTATTCAGGTTGTATCTTCCAAGGCCCTTTTGCTCTGTGTGGGGCCCCTCTTCCTGGTTCCACACAAGTGCAGAACAACGCACCATATTGGGCCAACACAGAGAACAGGAACGACACTTGGTTGGGCTCAGCAGGTCTTTTGGAAGAGAGCCCTGCCACTGAGCCACTGTGGGCAGGTGTTTTAAACGTTAGAATGGTTATCTTCAAAAAAACAAGAAGTAACAAGTACTGGTGAGGAAGTGAAGAAAATGGAGCCCTTGTGCACTCTTGGTGGAGTGTAAACTGGTTCAGCCATAATGAAAAACAGCATGGAGATTCCTCAAAAAAACTAAAAATAGAACTATGATTCGATCTAGTAATTCCAGTTCTGGCTATTTACTAAAAAAAAACAAAAAAAAACAAAAAACTAAACCAAAAATACTAACTCAGAAAAGTCTCTGCACCTTATGTTTACTGAAGCATTATTTACAGTAGCCAAGACATGGAAACATCTTGTGTCCACCAATGGATAAATGGATAAAGATGTTTATGTATGTGTATAATGGAGTATTATTGAGCCATAAAAAGGAATAAATTTTGCCATTTGTGACAGCATAAGTAGAATTCGAGGGCAGTATACAGAGGGAAACAAATCAGACAGAGAAAGACAAATGTCCTGTGATCTCACTTATGTGTGGGAACTAAAAACAAAAACAAAACCTTAACTCACACAGAGAACAAGTTTGATAGTTGCCAGAGGTGTGGGGTGGGAGGATGAGTGAAATGGATGAAAGGAGCAAAAAGGTAAAAATTTCCAGTTTTAAAATAAATACGTCATAGGGATGTGATGTACAGCATGATTGTAGTTAATACTGTATAGCACGTTTGGAAGTTGCCAATATAACAAGTCTTAAAAGTTCTCATCACAAGGAAAAAACAAATTTTATAACTATGCGGTGACAGATGTTAATTAGATTCTTTGTGGTGACCATCTGGTAATATATACACATATTGAGTCATTACGTTGTGCCCCTGAAACTAATATAATGTTATATGTCAATTATACCACCATTTAAAAAAAAAAAAGGTCACCTCGATCCATATTTCTTTAGGGATGCTACACAGTAAGAATTTAATCCTCAGCCTAAGAAGCTATAACTAGAATGGCTTTGCCTTATAACATCTAGATAGTTACATGATTGGTGAAGCTATCAAATCAGTCAATTGGTTTTCATCGTAGAGTAACAACCGCTTATTCTGGCCGTAAAGCGGCATCCAGGAAAGTTTATTGGCCTCCCTGACGGAGTATCTTGACACCCAGCAGCAACTCAGAGTCCCTTGCAGAAGCACTAGAGTAGCAAACCGGGTTCCAGTCCTGACTTTGCCACTTCTCAGCTGTGTGACCCTGGGCATAGAGTCTAACTTCTGACTCGCTTTTCTCATAACGTAATTGAGGTAACCATTATAGCTATGTCATACATGGTACCTTTTAGAATTAAACAGGATACTCACATAAAGGGCTTAGCACGCTCCTGGTCTCAATAGTATAATTCTTCTTTCTGATAGAGACTCCTCCCCCGCCCCCCAAAAAATCACATAAAAGGCCAAAGCCTCTCACCGCAAATGCACGCCTGATGGAGGGCACGTTGCTGAAAGCGATCACAACCGGAACGATGTCCAGGGCACTGAATTCCATAGCGGCCGTAGCGATGGAGTGGGCATCGGCAGACTGACCGCTGCTGAAAAGCGTGGCGATTCTTCTTGTGTGAGCCCCCGGGAGGGTTCGCTTGAAGATGTTCCTGGAAATAAACCTCATTGCTTTCCCGATCTCCCTGCTGTCAGAGGACCTCTCGTAAGGGATGGCCTTGATGTCCCTGAGGAGCTGGTTCTTCCTGTGGGTGTCTGAGAAGCGGATGAGCTGCCTGGCATGGGAGTCGTAAGCGACCACGGCGACGCGCGCCCCCACGGGGCAGCTGTTCTCCCGGACCTGAATGCCGCTCACCAGGGAGGACATCACCTGCTTCATCTGCTCGAATTCCTGCTCCGTCACATCCCGAGACTGGTCCAAGGCGAACACCAGCTCGGTGGGATGCACGGGGCATTCGGGTTTTCCTAAAAGGCAAGAACACGCCCAGGATCAGGGAGTATTTTAAAAAAGAAAGGAAAAGAAAACAAAGACACATAGAAGGCAAAGTAATTTTAAATGTTCAAATATTGAAACATTAAATAAGTATTAATTTAAACACTTAAAACATTTGGGATATTAATATATTTAAATTGAATACTTAAAATGCTACTCTAAATTCTCAAATCTGAATTTGCTCTTTTAAAATAAAACACAAGGAAAAGTCTACAACGCAATTAGAGTTTTAATGACATTTGTAAGTTAATTTCCAAGTTCCTTCTAAATGATGAAGTCTTCATGGATTTGCCCTTCCTTTTACCTACAGAGATCGGATGAAATGGAATCATGTTTGTTGCTGAAATTCACTCAGTTAAATAAACTGCAACATATTTTTTACTTAGTGAGAAAATAAAGGAATAAAAAGGAATGGATGTGAGAGCTCTGCTGATAAGTCCATAAAGACTGGAAGTGACACACTACACAGAACAGACAGATGCAAAGACAGCAGGCACTACCGGGAAGTCCTGGCCCAACTACTGACTAGCCGAGTGACCTTGTCCAAGGGACTTATCCTCTCTACACTTCAGTTTGCTCATCTGTAAAATGTCAGTCCTAACATTACCCAGTGCATAGGCCTGTGAAGATTAAATGAATCAACACAGGTAAAGCAGTTAGGATAACAGTGCCTGGCACATAGTAGGTTTTCAATTAATGTCAGCCATTACTATAATAATAATTATTATTACAGAGTTTTTCACTGTGGGAGAGAACTCTCTCACTTAAAAGAATAAGAAAAAAATTAACTGATGTTTTATGTGACAGCTAAAATGCAAGTTTAATCAATATATATCTTACCACTTAGAGAAGCTTTGAATTATGATTATTAAACTCAAATGTAAGCATTACTTTCAGATTTAGTCAGTGCTCCCAATTCATTCCTTCTAATCCCAGTTCCCTGTAATTACCACAGTTGGCAATTTCCACTTGTCTGAATATCTGATTAATGTTTGCCTCTCCTACTAATTTAGGGAGTGCGGAGACAGGGCTTTGTGTCTCTCTTGATCTGCCAAGTTATTAGTCCCTGCCACATATCAGGGATCTAATAAATGTTGCCCAAATGAAAAAGAACCCAAGGACAGTCCTTTGCAATAGGTAGAGGAAGAAGAACAAAACTTTAACAATGGGGAAGATGCCTGAAAATCTCAACGTGCTTCTTTGGAGGGGTGTCTCCTCTCCTTCAAATGCCAGCAAGTCAGACTCAGAGATAATAAACACACGAGACCCCCAGCTGTTCATAGGGAGCTCAGGAACTTAGACCTGCTGGGTCCCGCCCAGGTTGGCCAAGGAGGAGGCCTGAGCCATGGCCAGCAGGGTCTGATCCCCCCTCAGAGCTAGATTATCATCTCCTTCTGGTCCCTCCCCCTCTGGGACTTTCACAGGCAAAGGGACAGCTAAGAATAAACATTCAACTCCAAATTCCACTGTGCATCTCCATGGAGACAGGCCAATGCATTAGCCTCTGAGTCGTAATTTAATGGGTTTTAAAGATTTCTAAAAATTAAGGTCATCTCAATTTTATAATAAAAAATGAGTGGAACTATGGCCAAACACAAAAGTGGTCCTACCAGCTTTGTGCTGGGGCTGTTACTTGCACATGGGAATGACCACAACACAGCTTCAGACATAATTGAGAGGTAAAGGGAAGAAGGATTCGCAGCACTGGCTGAAGATATAAACACATTCAAATTTCTGGAAAAACACCAAAGGGCTATTTCAACTTGCCAAATACTCCCGCCAAAACCCAGCAAGCTGCAGGAACCCAAGGCCACTGAAGGATGCTGGGTTGGATTGTGGGGCATCAAGGAGGCCTCCTCAAGGCAGGGATTGCCACAACGGGACCAACATGGCCCTGTGCCCACACACTGTATACGGATGGCTGCTGCTTGGCACTGAGCAGGTGATGGTGAGGATAGAAGGAGGCAAACCAAACCAAGGCCATTCAACCAACATAACCATGGTGACCCTCTTCCAGGCCACCACCATCTTTGCCTGAAATACCACAACAGCCTCCTAACTGGTAGTCCTCTGGCTTTTACACTTATTCCAAATAAGCTTCAAAAAGTTGCTTATCAGCTCATCCTCCCGCTTCATACTTGCAATAAATTCTTTAATCTTCTATTGTAATTCAGATAAAATCCAGCTGCCTCATGGAACTTGAGAAGCTGAGTTTGACCCGGCCTTGGCTAACTTTTTTTTTTTTTTCAAATGCCAATCTCCCCTCTCTCTGTGTCTCAGTCATGGGGGCTTCCATCAGCTCCTAAAAAATGCTCAGCTCTGTCTTGGCTCATGGCCTTTGCACTTGCATTTCTGTGCCCGGCTGTTGCAGAGCTTGCTGGGTTGTATTCTTTAGGCCAAACTTCAGTGTCCCTGCCTCAAAGAGGAGCCCTCCACCCATAAGGGTTTCTACCCTCCCCTATTATTCTGTGACAGAGTATCGTATTCTTTACACCTTTCATAGCAACTATAGGACTGGGTAACTTTATTTTTATTCTTATCTGGATCTGCTACTGGGATGGAAACTTCTAAAGTTAGGAATCACATCCATCTTAGCCACCCCTGTGTCCCTGGTTCCTGGAACAGACTGGCACGTAATAGGCTTTCAATAACTATCTGTTGAATGAGTGAACAAAGCAATCAGAGGGAACAGATTGGTGGATTTACATAAAACGTATAAGGGCCTGGCTGGCATGGCTCAGTGGTTGAGTGTCGACCTGTGAAACAGGAGGTCACATTTCTATTTCCGGGAGGACTTGATCCCAGTGTGGGGCGTGCAGGAGGCGGCTGATCAATGGTTCTCTCTCATCATGGATGTTCCTATCTCTCTCTCCTTTTCCCTTCCCCTCTGAAATCAATTAAAAAAATAGATATTTTTAAAAGGTACTAGTGTAAGGGTACAAAGGCATAAGAAGGATGATGGGTTTATACAAACATATGTAATAGGCATTTGTAAAAGACTTAAAAATTAGCACTGAATGATAATCAACCACCTTGGTAATTACCATCAGGCATGAACTCTATAGATTTTAGCATGATCTGAATTGTACATTCAGCTTACTTGCTATCTGATCATCACTATTTTTAGTTTCCACTGTTTCCCTGCTGCATCTTAATTCCTAACCTTTAAACTACAGACACAATGACAAATCGAGAGAGAAAAAAAGAAGGGTAAAAGGATATTACTACAAAAAGCAAAAACAAAAACACAACAACATTAAGGTAAGTGGTAATGCGAGTCATTAAAATTTTAATAATAAAAAAATCAAACCCGTTGGTTGAGAAATAGCTGTGAGCCTCAACTAAAACTGAGTGATTTATTGAAGGCAGGTCTATGCTGCCGGTATGAAGAAGCAAAGACAGGCTAGATAAAATTTATATCATTTGGTGGGCAACACATTATTCTAACTCATCTCTCCAGATATATGACACTGTGGGCTTAATTATAATATGCTGTAAATAAAGATTACTCACCGTGTCCGCCAGCTAGGGAGGAAGAACAAAGGAGATTAGGTTATTATTTGCTGGGAGAATAGAATTCTGTACTGTGTGGGAAAATCAGGGCAGCTGAGATCCTGCACTGCGTGCTTTTTGTAGATGACTCAGAAATCAAAGCAACAGATAGGGTCTGGAGAAAACGCAGATGCATCCCAGCATCTTGGCCCAAGCCCTGCACCTTCCACGGGGAATGGGAATGGGGAGGTGAGACAATAAACAGCCATAAATCAGCAGCCTGCAGCCAGCTGTCAAGGAAAAGAACTTGGGCCTGGGAAGGAGTATTATGTTACAGGGAGGTGCCCAGAATTTGGAAAGTTAAAAGGCCTTTTCCTCTCTTTTACTCTCAATTTCCTCATGTAGATTTCTGGAGCTCTCCATTATATTTGTATGTACACACATACACAAATGTGTGTATAAACATCAGACATAGATCTATTCTGAAGCAAATGAAGCTTAAGTTTTAGCTCAGTACTGTCCAACAGGGAAGCCATTAGTCACATGTGACTTTAAATTTAGTTAGTTAAAGTGAAATTAAATATAAAATTGAGCTTTTCAAGTACTGAGAGTCATGTGGCTAATGGCCACTATATTGGACAGTGCATTGGAACATTTCCATTCTTGCAGAAAGTTGTACTGGATGGCACTGCTTTTGCTCTCTCACTGGCTGCGGCCCCTTGCAAGGCCCTGGGAGGGTCCCTAGCCACGGGTTCACATGAACACATACTTTTATAACCTGCAGAAATCATTGTGATTTCCTTTCTTGTTCTAAAGAACACTTACTTTTGAAATAATCTTGTACCCTCCTTTGAATTAGTCATTTTCTATGGAGCCCCTCAAATTTTAAAAGATCAGGCCTCATCATACTTGGATCTACTCTGGAGTCATCAAAGTTCACAGGACTCCCAGTTCAGAAGGCCTACTGTGCTAACTCAGCTCCAAAGCAGCCAGTCTTCCTGAAACAATGCAAATATTTTGACTCCCATCTTTGGGTGGTTCCATTCTGCTGTATAACAGCGGAGTTAAGATCAACCCTGCAGCCCTGGCCAGGTGGCTCAGTTGGTTGGAGCATCTTCAGTACACCAAAAGGTTGTGGGTTTGATCCCCAGTCAGGGTGCATGTACCAATCCATATTTCTCTCTCACATTGCTGTTTCTTTCTCCCCCCGCCTCCTTACTCTCTCTCTAAAATAAAGTTTAAAAAATATTCTCAGGTGAAGATTAAAAGAAAATCAACCCTGCATTCAAGGTTTTTAACTCTGAATCTTTGAGACTAATGCTCTCTACAGAAATCAGCTCTACTTATTTTTCTTTCCCAAAATGCCTTGAAGTGAAATTTGCTGCTTCATATCAGTCATAATGTTTGTTTAGAAAGTCAATGAGCATTTGTAGATGAACATTAAATAATCAACTCTCTCCTGATCTTGTACATGGACTTCCTCTGATGGTGGTTAACGCCTATTTTGATAGGACAAGCTGGCATAAGGGTTTTAAAGCAAATTCAAAAGAGCAAGCGTTTGCCAAATCGAAATGTCTTTTTGCTTTTAAAATTTTGAGAGGAAAAACTATTGGCAGAATGAATAATTTTATCAGTAAATCATTCCAACTAAAAGTAATCAATCATATCTTTCCAGGAATTTCCAATTCTCTAAACCAAAATCTGGGCTCCCAAACACCAGGACACCTCTCTTTCACCCCAGGTGAATTCAATCTTGTCAGCCAGAGTCAGGCATTAATAATCATTTTAAAGTGTTCACTTTGATTGTCCATTGATTGATTGATTTCACCATCCAGAGAGTTCTGACCTCATAGTTCAATTTTCCCTAGAAGCACTAGATATATCAT
>PVJN01025567.1:0-29911 GCA_004026805.1 Lasiurus borealis | reverse complement strand
AGTTAGGAGCGACCAGGCCGGCATGCAGAGGCAGTGAAGGGCGATCAGGCTGGCAAGGGGAGGGGCAGTTAGAGTTGAGCAGATAGGCAGGCAGGTGAGCGATTAGGAGCCAGCAGTCCAGTATTGTGAGAGGGATGTCCAACTGCCAGTTTAGGCCTGATCCCAAGGATCGGGATCAGGCCTAACCAGACAATCAGACATCCCCGAGGGGTCCCAGATTGGAGAGGTTGCAGGCTGGGGTGAGTGGATCCTTCCCTCCCCCGTGCATGAATTCCGTGCACCGGGCCTCTAGTGTAAAATAAAATGCAATCCAAACAGAACCAGGAAGAGAGAGAGATGAGGCGCTATCGTGTGGATGGTGCCGAAGATGATCACTACTGTAGTCATGGCCACCTGGGGCCCATGGTCACTGGGGCTATTAGCCTTCCTCAGTCTAGGACTCCTGACGACACTGCACGGCCACATTTCTGTCTGCGGTCTGTTTGAACGTGTGCATTTCAAACATCTCCAGCGGGGCGGGTGTGACGGTGACTCCCGGGGTCTCTCCGGCTGGCGTCTCAGGCAGCCACGCTGCTGGCGGAGGGGCCGCGTCCGGGCTGGGACCCTTCAGTCCACAGGCCGATGCTCTATCCACTGAGCCAAACCGGTTTCGGCCCGTGTTGTTTTAAGGAAGGGTTTATTCTTGACCTTGTACGCCTCCATGAAAAGGCGCTTCCTGCTCTGGTGACTCTCCTGTGATGGTTAACGAGCCCCGTGACCCCGCCGCCTGGGTCCTGGGCTTCAGTTTCTGGCGCGCAGCAGCCGTGCTCAGCTGACTCTCATTTCTGGCCTTCCGAATGGTTTCTTTCATGTAGACGTTGAGGAAAAGAAAATGCGTTCATAATGCTCTTTATTCCTGCATTCTTAGCCTTTTTTTTAAAATATTTTATGATTAAATGATTATGAAGAATTTCTCCAAGAAAAACACACATTTTCTTGTGAGAGTAGCCCAACGTTGGAATGAAAAGATGCAAGAAGAGAAAGAGTGCGTCAGCCCTCACTGCCTGCACCTGCTGAGGGGCCTCGTGTAATTCCTTTCTGCTCCTCTTTTCTGGATTTTTTTTAAAAAAAGGACTTCATTCTTTAGAGTAGTTTTAGTCTTTCAGTAAATTGGGTGCAAAGTACAGAGCGTTCCCATGTAAACTCCCACCCAGTTTTCCCTGTTAAGCGCATGTTGCCTGAGTGTGGTGCATTTGTTACCACTGATGAGGCGTTCTTATTTACCAAAGTCCATAGTTTACCGGGGTTCACTCTCGTTGTACATCTGGTACGTTTGACAGACGCACAGAGACATGGGTACACCCTTAGGGTACCATCCAGGATGGTTCCACTGCCCTGAAATCCCTCTGCGTTCTGCCTGTCCCACCCCTCCTCCTCCTCCCTCCATCTCCAGCCCTCCAAACCCCAGCGACCACTGACCTTGGTACTGTCTCTGGGTTTGCATTTTCTAAGTTGTCATATAGTTGGAATCAGGCGGAATATAGTCTTTTCAGATTGGCTTCTCTCACCTAGCAATACGCATTTAAGGTTCTTGTAGGTCGTTTCATGGCTTGATAGCTCTTCTCCTTTTAGTGCCGAATAATATTCCATTGTCTGGGATGGAACAGTTTATCCATTCACCTGCTGAAGGAGGACATCTGCGTTGCTTATAACTTTTGGCTATTTACATCTGTTGTAAACATTTATATGCACACTTTATTTAAAAAATATTTTTATTGACCTTAGGAATAATGCGGGAGAGAAAGAAACATCAATGATGAGAGAGAATCATTGATTGGCTGCCTCCTGCATGCCCCCTACTGGGGATCGAACCTGCAACCCCAGCCATGTGCCCTTGATCAGAATCAAACCCAGAACCCGTTGGTCCGCAGGCTGACACTCTAGCCACTGAGCCAAACCGGCTAGGGATATACCCAGGTTTTTGTGTGGACATAAATTTTCAACCCATTGGGAGAAATTCTAAGCAGTGCAGTTGCTGGATTGAATGGTAAGGGTGTGTTTAATTTTATAAAAAGTGCCAGCTGTCTCCAAAAGTGGGTGTACCGTGTCTACTCCCCCTGAAAACCAGTGCATTCCTATCGCTTCCTGGGCTTTTAAACTCACGGATACGCATTGCCGCCTGGGTCAGCAGGGCTAAGGTGGGATTGTGGTCCTCACCCTCACTCTCCTTTACTGAGGACCTGATGGGATCTTTCCCTGGAGAAATAAATCCACTTGTTGAGTAAAACGTATATAGTTTTATAATATCAAGGTTCATGGGTGGGAATCCAGTGGGGAGCATCTGTTCTAGCTTCTAACATATTTAATCCTTAAATCTGAAATTTGAAAGAACAGAGGGTCCTCAATAAAATAAAATAAAAAACAACACACCCTTCTAATTATTCACTATTTTCCTTGAGTAACTGGAGCAACTTATTTTTTAAGGTGATCTTTTTTTTTTAAGGGCTCGAATGTCAGAAGGTCTGGGTTAGCGCTGCTTTTCCTTCCAAAGCCCAGGACATGAAGGGTGAAATCGTTCCTTCGTTATTGATCCTTGTTTCAAAGGCGGGCTAGTAGTTTGGAGCAGGGAGAGAGGTCCAGGAGCCGGACAATGGATAACTGTCCATCTAAAAAAGCTGCATTTCCAAAGTTTATAGGCTAAACGCTTTGTCTATTCCAGAGCAAGTCAGCTTTGCTTTCTTCATATTCAGTGAAAATAAACCAGTAAGTCAGATGGTCTTCTAAAAAGGAACTCTGACTGGTAATTTCAAATCCAAAGGATGAGGGAGCTGGAGACCTGTAGCGTGTCTCGTGCACCAGCTTCCTGTGAACCCTGGAAAGTAAAAGATGTGGAGAGAAGTTTTTAAATAGAAAGGAAAAGAAAATATTGAGTCAGTGCCATGACATTTTGTGTGCGAGTTCATGCCTCGTGGGGCCTGCAGGAAGCGCTTGCTGACGAACACATGTGACATATAGAACCATGACCCGGGGCCCGGTCGCTCTTTTCTCTTCCCATTTCACTAACCGTCAGAGTTTATAAATGTGTAGCCACAAATGGCTCTTGACCTCTGGGTGTTTACACAGATTTTGTTCTTTTCTTCTGTTTTCAAGACTGTTTGTTTATTAAATATTTTGACTATGCCTCTATCTGATGTGAAATATTTATTTTAGGCATAAGGACAGCAGAGGTCAAAAGCTAAATCTGTGTCCCACCAGCTAGTTCCACTGTTTCTTTTATAAAATATGTAATGATCTCCCTTTTTGGGATCATTGGTGCCCCCTAGTGAGATGATTGGGTAAAGACACTAATGAATAAATGGAAGGACTTTGTTAGCATTTCCAAAGGAATGGATTTAGCAGTTTTGTTGACAATAAAAAATAAATGTGCCGAAACCGGTTTGGCTCAGTGGATAGAGCGTCAGCCTGTGAACTAAAAGGTCCCAAGTTTGATTCTGGTCAGGGGTATGTATCCTGGTTGTGGGCACGTCCCCAGTAGGGGACCTGCAGGAGGTGGCTGATCGATGTTTCTAACTCTCTGTCCCTCTCCCTTCCTCTCTGTAAAAAAATCAATAAAATATCTATATAAAAAATAAATGTAATATATTCTTCTTTTTCTTTTCTTTTTAATAAAGAAATTGAGACCAAGAAATGAGCAGCGAGAGAATGAATTGGTTATTTCTTTTTTGAGATGTTTATATGAAGAGAAGCAAAAAGTTCACAACCATATTGGGGAGATAAAGCAGGTATGTATGGCATTTTTTTTTTCTCTTCTCGTGACTTCACCAGGACACTGTGTAAAAGAGTCCTGAGGATGTGATGCAGCTCCGAACGCTGTTGTTGTCCCTGTGTTTTATTTCCGGTTGTTAACACATGTAGGGAAGATCTGGGAGTATTCAGACTGTGCTGGAGACGGTGAGCCGTTTCTGTCCATAGAGGGGGTGGAGTGTTGACGTTTCAGAGTACCTACTGCCACAGGCTCCTGAATTGAGGGAGCCAGCCTCTGCCACCTCCCCTCTCTCCCTGGAGAGTGGGAGTGACATCAAAAAGCCGCCTTCCTGCAGGGTCTTTGTGGCGTGCAGGCTGTGTGAACGTAAGCCAGCACCACTGCAAAGCCAGCTAGGACCCCAGAGAGCCTGGCTCAGATAAGTGCTATTCAGAGAGGAAACTTCCCCTGATCCCCTTTCACACGCTGGGGGCGCCCGGTCTGCCTACTCTCTGCCGCTGTCCACAGCTTTGTCTGGCTCTTCTGTTTGAGGGGTGCTGTGTCAGGCTGCCGCTGCCTGCAGTCTCTGTCTGTTAGGAGCCGCCCGTTTGGGGTGCAGTACACGCAGTGCTGCGGACCACCGTTGTGTGTCTTTTGGATTCTGTGTGAGTCCGTTCATGGTAACCAGTATTGCTTCAAAGCATGTATCTTATATTTGTTTAAATTATGTGTAGGCCAGTAAATCTAGAGAAAAATCAGTGACGGCTGTTTAAAAAAGTGCTCAGTTTTCCAGAAGTATAGAAGAGCCTTTTTAACAAACACCAAATGCTCGTTCTAAAGGTGCTTTGAAGTCCAGTCATGTGCCCTGTCCACGTAAACAGCCCTGACACAGTTTTACTGGGTCCAGCAGAGAAATAGATTTAATAGGTTTTTTCCACGTGAAAACGTCAGATAATTTGCATGTGAAAGAGACCAAACCTCAGCACATAAAACTGGCTCCAGGGCAGCACTTTCTCCGGAGGTTCCTAAACATCCGCCGGCGACCCAGGAGACTCACGTCTGCCTGTAAAGAAGAGACCCTGGTCCCCAGATGAGTTTGTGTGTCCCCAGCATCCTCTCCAAAGGAGAAATTTGTAGATGCTTATTTTAAAACAAACAAGGAATAGGCTATTTTCTGGACACGAATTACAGTGGTATCTCGAGATATGAGTGCCCTAACATACGAGATTTTTGAGATACGAGCCGTTGAGCGAGCGAGTTTTGCTTTGAAATACGAGCAACAGTTGAGATAGGAGTAATTGCATGGATCAGCCGGCTACACACAACCCACCAGTTTACCGCGACTCGAGCGTCTCATAGTTTCCCACGCCTCAAGGTTACGGAATGAATTAAACTCGTATCTCGAGGTACCACTGTACTTTGTAAACATGCACTATTTCCTCAGTGTGAGTTATTTTCCAATTGCATTTGAACTGTGCTGATAGACATGCAAAACCTCTCATTAGGTGCGAGAGGGAAGGAAGCCCTGAGTGCAGGGAGATGCTTACAGCCAGCTTTAAAAGGAGGAAAACGCCAGTGCGGGTTTTCTTCTGTCTGTGTAGCATCTGCTACGTCGTACTAGGCTTTTCGCCAATGATTTCTTCGTGTATCAAAACAATCCACTCTAGCCCTAGCCGGTTTGGCTCAGTGGATAGGGTATTGGGCTGTGGACTGAAGGGTCCCAGTTTGATTCCAGTCAAGGGCACATGCCAGGGTTGCAGGCTCGATCCCCAGTGATGGAGGGGTGCGGGGGGCGTTCAGGAGGCAGCCCATCAATGATTCTCTCTCTTTTTTTAAAAAAAATATATTTTATTGATATTTTACAGAGAGGGAAGGAGAGAGACAGAGAGCTAGAAACATTGATGAGAGAGAGAGACATCGATCAGCCGCCTCCTGCACACCCCCCACTGGGGATGTGCCCGCAACCAAGGTACATGCCCTTGACTGGAATCGAACCTGGGACCTTTCAGTCCACAGACCAATGCTCTATCCACTGAGCCAAACCGGTTTCGGCCAATGATTCTCTCTTATCATTGGTATTTCTATCTCTCTCACTCTCTCCACTCCTCTCTGAAATCAATAAAAACATATTTAAGAAAACCCAGCAAACCACTCTACATGCTTCTATTTTATGAAAACATGTGTTATGGGCTTGAAAGCAAATCCACGGCCTCTTAACTCGGTGAGTGAGCGGGTGTTGGTCCAAGGCAGTCCCGGGAGGCCCCTGTGATAATCCCCTTTGCTCTGGAGGCGGCTGCGAGTCAGGACAGGCTCTGGTTCTTGGTAAATGATTGCACAGGGCCAGTTGCAACTAGTAAGGCACCTGCCCGCGGTGCGTGATGCGTAGCAGGCACTTGGGATTTGTTGAGTGCACCGGAAGTTCAGGTGTGTGTTTCCCATGGGCCTGGCTGCTGATCACTGCTCCAGCATTCATTCATTATTTCCGTTGCTTTCTCCAGCCCTCCCCCACCTCCTTTGTACCACTAATAGTTTCTCCTCATTCTGATTCCTCTCCCCATGCCTCAGCAAGCAAGTATGGGCTGTGCAGAGCATGCTCAGTGTGCTCAGTGAAAACACAGAGATAAGTGGTATCTTGAAATTCTGAGCTAAGCCGTTCTTTAAAGCATGTGCTAATCCTCATAGAAGTCAGACTCTGGATGACCGGACAAAGCCGAATGGAGCTTTGACCAGAACCGTGTCTCTTTTATGTTTTGGAAAATGTAGTATAACATTCATTGGCGAGTTAGGATTTCATTATGTCAAAGAAGATGTAAGGTCTTTGACCAGAAAATAACTGAATAAAATTAAAAAAATACTTAAATCCCAAAGGAATCAGAGGAAGACAATTTGAGAGATTCATACTCAGACCACTGGTAGAAATTTAAAAATCTGAAAATACCACGAAAAGGTGAACTCTCATTCGCTGATGCTTGGAATGTGAATTGGTACCATTTTAAGGGAAAGAAATTTGACAGTATCTGGTGTAGCTGAAGATGCATAGGCCCAGCAACCCGGCAAGGATATTCCTAGTTCCTTGTGAAAATTTCACATGTGTGATAAGAAGCTATCTACAAGAGAGGTTACTGCAGTCTCTTTTGTAAAAGCAAGAAAAAGGGAGTCAGTGTTTAATAAAAGGAGTATGAATAAACTTTTATGATTATACATTTTGATTGAAGTGAGTAAATCAAAGAACCTTTGTTGCTATGGAGATCTAAAAAACAACACTGAAAGGAAAATGGTAATTATAGAAGGGGCTGTGCAGGATGATACATTCATTTAAGCTTCAACTATGTGTAAACCAACATACATGTTTTATGGCAACATACATATATGAAAGTACAAAAATGTGAGTTGATATGATAAACACACAATTCAGAAGAGGGGTTATTTCTGCAGATAGAGGAAGGAGTGTGATTCAAATATGTATGTCAGTATTTTTCTATTCAAAGTAGAAAGCAAATGGAGAGACTAGCTAATACTGACGTTGATTGAGATTCAGGTATGTTTAAAGTGCTTTCAGTGTGTATCCATGTATTTAAATCTCATCACTGCTCTGTGAGGAAAGTTCGTGGGGCATCCTGCAGGTAGAGGAACTGAGAGAGGCAGCCAGTAATAGTAATCTGCCTGAGGCCACATAGCCAGGGAGAGCACCAGAGCCCAAACCCCTGGCCGTTCTCAGCCTAAGGGGCGCCAGGGTTAGGTAAAACCATCGGGTAACACTTCAGAGAAATGGGGAGCAATGCATCAATGGATTTTGTAGTTATTTGTGTTTTTTTTTAAATAAGCCTCTGTCTTAATCAGTGACATTAAATTCCACTTAGTGGTTACAAACAAACTCCATTATGTTGTCAGTTTCCTGTTCTGGCCAGGTAAGGGAGAGAAGCCTGATGGCAGGGGAGAATGACAGGGATGAGGGGAGCAGTAGGTGGGAGGGAACGGCTGGCATCTGCAGAGAGAAGGGATTCTTCGCTTGGTAAACTTCTTTTATCTGGCCCTCCGAAACGCCCCCCAAAGGTAAACTGCTCCTTCACTTTGAAAAAGCTAACCATGGCCACCTTTGTCCCAGAAGCCCGGGCTGTACTGGCTTTACCTGTTTCAGTCTCAGAACACAGCCTTACAATTAGATCTTGAGGTTGGGCTTGATCTGCAGCAGAGGAAATTGCAGCCCAGAGAAATTAAGTGACTTGCACAGGACTGGTTAGTTGACGATGGATCTCTGCTCCCACGACGGAGCACAAGCTCTAAACTGCTTTGCTGCCTGGCTTCCGAGCACATTTCTGAGTTTCGCTTGGAGCAGGTAAAGCCACTCCTTGAGGCAAAACTATTTCCTGGACTGGTAGCCCCGTCGCTGAGGAGCAGGGGAGATGCCGGTAGAATAATGAATGGCCTGGGGTCAAAAAGATGCAGCCACGAGATTTTTCATTCCTTTGCAAAGGAAAAAAGAAAGGAGGTTGTGACTCCACTTCCCACTGTCCCGCTTTTCAGACAACACAGATTGCAGCAGAGAATATCGGAAGCGAGTTACCATCCAGTGCCACTCGCTTTAAGCTCGACATGCTGAAAAACAAGGCCAAGAGATCTTTAGCCGAGTCTCTGGAAAGTATTTTGTCCCGGGTAAGTAGCATCATTTCTCCTGGTTTAAGTCACTTTTTAAAAGAGTATATGATTCGATTTGTTACTTTTACTCACTTTTCGCTCATCATAAAGTGTAGAAGGCGAAATCTTTTTTTAATGTCTTCTCAATCTTACATTGTTATCTGCACTTGAGTTTCAGTTTTTAACCTGGCATGGGTGAAACAAAAACTTTTTGTATTATGTTATATATAATCCCATGGAATGTTTTGTCTCTCCCTAAAATGCTATTCATTGGCTAGTTCCTATAAAGGATTAGATACACCCAGTGTGGGTTCCCTTCTCCCTGGTGTCACCCGGTACGACGTAAGAATCCAGTTTCTGTCCGAGGTCTTGTTTTGTACCCGGAACTCTCTGTGGCAGGGTCAGCCAACTACAGCCGTCAGAGCCAATGCCACATTTCTGTAAGCGAAGGTTTGCTGGAGCACAGTCACAGCCTTTCATTCCCTGCGTTTGTTTGTGCGGAGTGGAGTATACTTGCTAAGACACCCCCCACCTGGGCCCACAGAGTGTGAGAGACTTGTTTGCTGGCCCTTTGCAGAAAGGTGTGTGGGCTGTGGCTCTGTAGGAACAGAAACAGAAAGGATACATAGGCACCGATCTGGGAGTTCTTTAAGAAATCACACTGCCCCAGCCCCAGTGATTATAGATGGCACTTCTCAGAAATCAAAGTGCGATAACCTTTCTGGACCGTGCGACATCGTCTTACAGTTCTCTCTCTATTTCCTGACAGACTTTATTTAAGACATCTGCTGCATCTTTTTTTAAAAGTTAATTTTTATTTTGTTTGGAGATGCTTCTGAGAGTTTTGCAGCATCCGTAGACATAATTAAAAACAGTCCATTTACAAAGCAGCGGTGTGGAGTGGCTGTCTGTGAGCATCCCACGTGCACAGAATGTTGTGGGTGTCATGCAGCCGGCAGGTTACGACAATTCATAAATGAGCTGTCTCTTCTTCCTTCCTATTAAAACTACCAATTGACTAATCCACAAGGTGTTCTGGGGCATGTAGGTTGGTGTGCTATTAAAACAAACAAACAAAAGACGGAAATGGTTGTTGTCTTAATGTATGCGTGTGCTTAGCAGCGTTTCTCAGGAGATACATTTTCCCTGCCTTTACTTACAGAAACCACGACGCAGCTAGCTGATGCTTTTGCAGACGCCTCAGGGGCCCTAACTCAACCGCCTTTTCTTTGCCTAGGGTAATAAAGCCAGAGGCCTTCCGGAACATTCTGCCAGCCTGGATCTGGACGGCCCCGTGTCTAGCACGTTAAATGACACGCACAAGGTAAGCACGTTTTTTCTTTACAGGATGCCCTTAAAGGAGCCAGCCAATAGGCCTTGCTCACATTCTCTCTCTAGGGTCTAGCCAAAGGGACAGAGGGGCCTCCTGTCTCCATTCAGAAAAAGTTTGGTGGTTTCCGTCTTCGTGATGCCCTGGAGGCTGGCCACACAGTTAGACTGTGACACAGACATGTCGTACGGCTCGGCAGGTGCCATTCCGTAAACAGAGAAGCGGGATCACACATTCAGACCACTGGGATCGGATTTATTGCGAGCCACAGTAGATTTCTTTCCCGTGTAGCTTTTCCAGTATTAAAAGTAACCGAAATTGGGCAGACCTCAGCGGTGGGTTCGTGAATTCTGAGAACGGTGGAGTGCAAATTCCCAGAACCAGCTTCATCCCCTGTGGTTGTGATGAGACACAAGCACATCCTGGTGACAGTGACCGAGCCGTGGTTCTCTTTGGTGACAAACCCGTGCCCTCGTTTTAGTTTCTTGCTCTCTAGACATTTCAGCCATTTAAGCTTGGTTGGCTCAGCTTGTCGACCACCACCAAGTGGGTTTGGGGTTCTGGGTCAGGAAGTCAGCATTCCTGCTGTGGCCCACGGGCTTCAGCTGGAAGGAGGAGGGCACGCCCATGGCAGCCGGCACCTCCACACAGCGACTCCAAGCTCTTCTGAGACACCCCCCCTCCCCCCGGGCTCGTGGCTTTTAAAGTTCTTAGACCATAATATGCAGTCAGAAACACACGCAGCGCTGCGAAATGGTTCGCCAACACATACAGACACACAAAAACCTCGTACAGTTAAAATCCCACAAAACGGTGTTTACTGGGAACAAGGAGGGACGCGTGCTGGTGGTCTCTCTTCTCTTGGAAGGTGTGCATGTCACAGCCCTCAGTTGGCATCACCGCCTCTGACAGGTTCCCATCTGCGGAGTGAGGAAGTCTACCTTCCACCGGTGCTTCTCAGATCCCGAGGGGCGTCCCGAATGGGCAGCCCCTGGTGAAAATGCAGGCTCTGCTGCCACAGGCCCGGCGGGAGGCCAGAGACGCTGAACTCTTTTTTTAAAAAATATATTTTATTGATTTTTTTACAGAGAGGAAGAGAGAGGGATAGAAAGTCAGAAACATCGATGAGAGATAAACATCGATCAGCCGCCTCCTCCACGCCCCACTCTGGAGATGTGTGCGCAAGCATGGTACATGCCCCCGACCGGAATCAAACCAAGGACCTTTCAGTCCGCAGGCCGACGCTCTATCCACTGAGCCAAACCGGTCTCGGCGACGCTGAACTCTTGACGAGTTGCCACGGCGAAGTCCAGGCTGCGGTCGGGGAACCCGCTTTGGGGAGGGAGACCCAAGACACCGGTCTCCTGAGTGTCATTTTCTGAGTTAAAATGTAGCGGAAGTGCCCAAGTCAACTGCCCTTCACTCATTCCGTACTGATTGTACCTCGCGATTCGTTTCCGGTTTGGAGACATTAGAGTGTCTCTGCCGTACACAGATGGCTAGACAGGGCCTCACCCCGAGGGAGCTGGTCTGTAGGAGAGGTGACAGGTCCACAGGTAACACCAGCACCTGGCAGGGGCCCTGGGATTAGATGAGAGATGGTGACCATGGGTCACTGTGCGGGGAGAGGGAGTTATTTTTGGCTGCTGGAACCAGGGGAAGTTTGGAGAGGAGAGCAGTGAGGCTTTTGAATGGAATCTGGAAGGAAGGGTAGGAAATGTACCGGGGGAAGTGGACGGGGAAGACGGTGTTTCAGATAGACGGCTGCACATAAAGGTAACGGTGGAGACACGCAGGTCACTCCAGTGACTTTTCCAGTAAGTCTTGCTTGTTTCTCCTTCTCCAAAACACAGTATACACAGAGCTTGGGTTTCTAGGGTAGTTAGTTGTAGGAGAAATGCAGCTTTTCAGAAGCCGCCTGTGTGTACTGTGTGCGTATGTGTATGCGCACTTCTTTAGATTTTTCTTTTTCATCCTGTGGGAGAGAAACTGTTGTGAAGGTGCACTGTTAACGCAGTTGGGTCTCTCCCAATAAGTTAGTCACCTGGGAGTTGCAAAGGAACTGGACATCCGAGTGGCCCTGTCAGGCGTCAGTTTAAGCTAAGGGTTAGTTCACCCTTTCCTGGGAGGTGGAGGGCTGTTCATGAGAATTGAGGTGAACAGGTCTGCATGGTGGAGTTTGTTTGCTGAGATGTATTGTCTTAGACAAATTTTTAAATCCTTTCATGTAAAGGCTCCTTGGAACTATAGAGTCCTGAAGAATAAAATATTTTAGCTATATTTAAAATATTTCATAGTATGCTGGGAATTAAGCTTTTCCCATCGAATTCCTACAAAATTAAGTGTATATTATCTCTCCCCTCAGTCCACATAAATTAAAATCCTTAGTACCTATCATCTAAAAGGCACTCAGGGAGGGATGAGTTTGGGATGGAGGGTATCAATGAAGAAAAAAACAAAGTGGACACCTATAATACTTTAAACAATAAAGATACATTAAAAAGAAATAAATAAAAGGCATTCAACTATATAGCAAAGGAACGGAGAGAATGTAGATTCTCCAGTCCACTGTTAGATGCATTCATTCCTTTTTTCACTCTTTTCATGTTGATTAATTTATCCCTTCTAGCAATTTCAGTAGGGACAAGTTGGTACACTTCCTCTTATTTTATATTTTTTTGATTTGAGAAAAACATGTTGGCCAAAGACCAAGTTCTGGGAGTGCTAAGCATCAGTTTGAGGGGCAGTAGTTCATGCCTTTGAAAAAGTACGTATTTTGAAAATCTACACTATTAAACTATGGTCATGATTTTCAACTAATATGTGAGGGCCCACTCAGTAAGTTCTAAGCCAATAACTTACCTTTGTGTCACATTTTACAGTGAGCAGAGTACGTACTTTCGGTTATATTATCCTGCTTCACCCTGAAAGCCAGTGAGACAGTTTTTCACTCTAGAGATGAGGAAGTTGAGGTGCAGAAAGAAGATAAGTGATTGGCCCCGAATCGTGGCCATCAGTGAGTGCCCAGGGAGAGATTTTTTCCATATACTAAGCATAGTTGAGGATATAATTATTAACTCTCAAGATTACCAAGTTAAATCTTAGCATTAGATCAAACCCAGAGAGAGAGAGAGCCTTAAAATGTAGGTGTGACACGCATGGACACACTTGGCAGAGCTAAAGAACTCCATTTGTTGAAACAGTGCAGACAAGTTGTCCAACCCTCCTTACGCATCTTACGCGCAATAGTGCAGCGGTGTTTTCCAGAGAGAAGAGCCTGGGTTTGGCCGGGGACCGTTCTGTGTCACGGTTTGCGTCCTTCATGCTCCCAGGTGGGCAGTTGCCCGTTAGTCCCACAAAGTAGCATTTGGTCTCTGACAAGCCGGCATTCGAAGGGCCTGTATCTCCGTACGGATTGTGGCGGCTTCCACCTGGCATTACGATCAGGCGTGCTTCCATATTGGACGGTTTTCCTGCTGCTGGGGTGAGAGCTTTGCCCATCCCCTGGGTTTCCTGGGGTCCATCTGACCTGCTGTCTGTCTGCCGCCAGGAGCCCTCCGTGTGTGACCAGGATGCCTCGCCCCCGTCCGAGAGCAGGACCAGGCTCCTGGGCTCCTCGGACGACGACCTGCTGTCCAGTGAGGTGGAGAGCCCCCCGAAAGAGCCGGTCCCGCTTTCCCCGCAGCCGGGCCACCGCAGGCGGGCCAACACCCTGAGCCACTTCCCCGTGGAGAGCCAGGAGCCCCCCGAACCCGCCCAGGACTCCCCGGGGGGCTCGCAGAGGAAGCTGATGAGGTACCACTCGGTGAGCACAGAGACGCCTCACGAGCGAAAGTAAGGTTTGTTTAAGACGTACATCTGTTTGTGTCCCATAGCTGGGCCATACCTGTTCCTAAGCAGGTATGTGCATCCCGGGTACGGGGAGTGGCTCAAAGAGAAACCCAAGTCAGGTTTTGTTTTGTTTGTTTTTAAATATATTTTAGTGATATTTTTACAGAGATCAACGGAGAGGGATAGAGAGTTAGAAACGTTGATGAGAGAGAGACATCGATCAGCTGCCTCTTGCACATCCCTTATTGGGTATGTGCCCAAAACCAAAGTACATGCCCTTGACTGGAACTGAATCTGGGACCTTTCAGTCCGCAGACCGATGCTCTGTCCACTGAGCCAAACCGGTTTCAGCCCGAGGTTTTGCTCTTGGCATAAAGAGATGAAACGTGGAGCAGTGGCACACTCCTCCCGCCTTCCCCAGGGGAAACATAGATGAAGCGACACTTGTTACAAGTGTTGGAGAGAAGCAGGAGAAACCGAGCAAAAAAAAAAACACCAAAAAAACACACACACCTGTCCTGATGGTGTATACAGATCACTCCTCCAGGAATGTCAGGCCGTGTTGACCTTGGCACTTAGCTCACGGTTTGAGGGGAAGTGGCGAGTGGGCCAGCAGGGCCGGGTGCTCACCTGAAAACCAGGGAGCCTGTCCTCGGTGGGACTGAGATGGGCAGAGCCTGAGGGGCCACGTGGCCACCTATGCTGGCCACAGAGGCGCAGGCCCTGGCCCCGGCCCCAGTTCGAACCCGAACTGGCCGCCACCTGCTTAAATCTCTCGTGACAACATCGGAACAGCTGTTTTCTAAAATCTCAGCGGGTGGGGAAATCCTGGAGTCTTGTAACAAGATGTGCTAACTCTAACAACCAGGCTCTAGCGGGAGTTTCCTTGTCACAGACACGGGTAAGTACTCAAGTAACAGAGTTCTCCTGCTCCACCTGGGGCACCTTGGCAATCTGTGCATTGGACCCTAAGGGTCAGAGGCTACAGGTGGGCGGTTACCTTTAAAAATAACCGTAAACCAGCTTTTACAGTCCCTGGCCTCATCCACGCGCAGTAGGGCCACACCTGCCTACCACAGAAGCCCCAGGACGGGTGTCCGTGGAGGTCATGGGCAGACAGCGCACAGTCCACCCTGGGGGCGGGGGCTGGGGATTGAAAGGTGCCCAGTGAGGAAGTGAGGCATTGACAGTCCTTAGACAATGGCGCAGGGCCTCTGGGTTTGGCCTTCAGGCCGCCATTGAGAACAGTTGGGGCGGTTCTTTGGAATTTGCTGGATAACCAAGATCCCCAAGCACAGTGGTTCTCAACCTTCCTAAGGCCGCGACCCTTGCATACAGTTCCTCATATGGTGGTGACCCCCAGCCATGAAATTTTACTACTGTTATGCATCTTGATGTAAATTATCTGCATTTTCCGACGGTCTTAGGCGACCCCTGTGAAAGGGTTGTTTGACCCCCAAAGGGGTCGCGACCCACAGGTTGAGAAACGCTGCCCAAGCAGGACGCACTTCAGAAGCTAATATTCGATACGAGGCCGTTTTGGAGACACAGTTGGAGGCCTCATGAGGTTCTTGTCATGTGTCTTAAAGGCCTGGACTCACACTGGGCCCTTTTTCCTACCTTTCCACTGGGTTGCCGCACTCAATCCGGGCATTTTCAGCACGAAGGCAGACTTTCCTGTCTAGAGAGGCCTGGTTCTCTTGCTAATAAGACTGGAGTTTCACTCAAGGAGGCAGAGATGGTGGGAATCAATGTCCCTGACAACGCATTCCCCTTTTCCCCTGAGAACGCAGCTTCCTGATGGGTCATGCGGACCTAGGGGCTGAGAGGCGAGGAGGGAGGGGGGAATGTCCCTGCTCTCTCCGACCTCCTCCTCTCTCCCCTGCCCTCCCCCTCTCTCCCCTACTTACCCGCCCCCGGTAGGAACGCTTCTTGTTTACGTCCAGGAAATGAGACATGGACATTCAAGGCAGGTTATTGTTCATTTTCTAGAGCCATGTATTTTTAAAACTCTGGAATTCGGTTCGCGTTTCTTCGCTTTTGTTTCTACGGACATTTTTCTCCTGTCAGCTCCCAACAAGGGGGCAGAGGAAACGGCACTATCGGTGGTGGAGATTTGTGGGAAATGATCAGGCGCGACCTTTCACAATTCTCTTTGTTTTACTGGAAACTCCCTTTGCCCAGGAGGGTCGGGATGCAGATGCCAAGTGAGACACGGGCCTCCTGCCCGCTCTCTCCTGTCCCCCCCGGTCCCCCCCCCCGGCCCCTCTGCCTCTAAACCCCCGTGCTTTCTCTCTACTTGCTGTTTAGTGGGAGCCATCCACCCGTTGGCGAGCCTAAAAGTTGCTCAGGTCCTTCAGTTCCTGCTCCTCCAACTCATCTTAACCCCTCCACCTCCTCACCACATTTTTTTAAGCACCTAAAACATAGCCCGAGCGGAGAACAGAGCGGGAATGCCGTGCCTAAGAGGTGAGCGCTCTCGCATGGCAAGTTCAGTGTCGTTTGTCCGCCCCGGGAGGTTCGCACAGAGAGGATGTGCTGCTGCATGGAGGGGAGCTGGGCCACGAGTGTGTGTGTGTATGTGTGTGTGTGTGTGTGTGTGTGTGTGTGTGTGTGTGTGGTTATTTTCATTATTTTCAGTCTATCATTCGAACTGACTTAATTTGACTATTGATTAATTTTCTCAGAATTAAATTTTTCCGCCACATTTTAATTTCCTCAAAAGGTCTCGATGGAAGGCATTTGTATATACTTCCTGTCACATTCCCCTGCTCCAATACACACGCACGCACACACACACGCGCGCACACGTTAATAACACGTGTTTTTGACCTTAGACACTGCAGTTTGTGCCACATCAGAAACGCCCTCGTTAATTTTTCCAGTTGAAAGAAAGAGTCATTTTGGAAGATGGACTGATTTTTTTTTTTTATTGGTTTGTTTTGATTTTCCTTTATTCTGGAAAGAGTGCTTATCGGGAGGTCAGCACTCTTAACACGTGTTGAAAGGGTCCCACACCGTCTTGTTCACCCCGGGCACCACATTGCATGGCAGCTCTCTGGATTTATGCATCTCGCATCACTAAACGGACGGATGCTTTTAAGTTAACGCAGTGGTCCCATGCATTTAAACTGGAATTTCATTAACTGAAAAATTCAAGTTAAATCTCACCTGTGAACCGTTTTTAATTCCCCACCTGGTTTACGTTCTCTTAGCATTTTAGAACTAACATGTCACTTTAATTTTGAAGCTGGTGTTTTTATACTCTGTATGTTTGTATTTCTTTCTCCTCAACTCTGTTGTCATCCGAACTCTCAGCATCTCCTACCGCAATGCCCTGCGGAGAAAACTCCACTCTTCTTCCTCTGTGCCAAATTTCCTAAAATTTCTGGCTCCTGTAGATGAAAATAACACCTCTGACTTTATGAGCACAACAAGGTAGGGTTTCCTTTAGATGTTTCAAGCCTGGGTCTTAGAGCGTTGAACTGTTAGACATTACAGGGATGTTCAGCTGTTCTTTTGCCATTTAAAAAGTCATGTTAGCTAAATCTATTGTATCTTCTTTCTTATACCTTTTTCTTACTGAGTGCCATTTAAAAAAAAATGTACTGTCAACTTCTCCTAAATTTGACGAGGATTCGTTTATTCATATGCTGTTGTTTTCAGAAGATTAAAGCAGGTCTTAACCAGTTCTCTAAGTGACATCGGTGCTGTGGGTAGTGAGCGTGTGGCTGGGTGTCCGATCTGTAAGGGCCGGTGATTTACTTAGTCATGGGTTTGTGCACAGAGTGCACAGAGTTGAGGATGCACGAAACACAGTTTATTTTGTACGACTACTTATTAATTATTGTATTACTTCCCATATGAGCAAATGTAAGCCTACCTTCGCCCACCTCTGTCTGCAGAGGTACACACGCTCGGGTGTAAATTCTAAGGGCTTCCTTCCCCACGTTGTCCTGCGCATAGGAAGCACACCTCGATGACCTGGTGTTATCTATGGATATTGATAAATGCGCTGTGTTTTGTAGTTTTAAAAATACAGATGTTCAATCAGTAGTCCATCAGCAAGTGGCCAAGTATGACTGCCTTGGTGGTTCTGTGTAATTTAACGTTGTATTTTGTGTGGTGTGACCCGTGGGGGGACGGGCCGGTGCTGAGAAAATACCCCCACAGCCAGACCTGGGAGGAGCGTGGCCCTGGTGACAGCGTCCCCGGCAGGAGGCAGTTCCTCTGCATAATGAAGTGGCGCCCAGCCAGGCCCAACCGGGAGCTAAGGATTCGTGGGGCACATTTCCAAATACAGTGGTACCTCGAGATACGAGTGCCCTAACATATGAGATTTTTGCTTTGAAATACGAGCAACATTTGAGATAGGAGTAATCACGCGGATCGGCCGGCTGCACACGACCCACCAGTTTACCGCGACTCGAGCGTCTCATAGTTTCCCATGCCTCAAGGTTACGGAACGAATTAAACTCGTATCTCGAGGTACCACTGTACCTTTTACAGTGGAAATAAATGGGGGGCATGTACTCCCCTCTTTTTAGGCAGAGCCTCCTGTAAGAAGGCAGCGCTGCCCGAGGGATGGCCCACTCTGTGCTGGGCTTAGCTGCTGCAGTGATCGATTTACATTTCCTTAGGCAAAGATCATTGATGTTATAATTGATACTATAACTGATTTAGGAAACAAAAACGTAAGCTAAACCACCTGTTTCTGGCTCCTCGTCGGTCACCAACGAGTTGTCTTGTCTTTATAGAGACTTTGACTCCAAAGCCCCCCCTCTGGGCGACCCCAGCGGGACGCCGGTGAAGGCGCGGAGACACTCGTGGAGGCAGCAGATCTTCCTCCGCGTGGCGACCCCGCAGAAGGCCAGCGACGCGCCCGGCAGATACGAAGGTGAGGCCCCCCGGGCATCAGGCTGCCGGTCCCGGGTCCCGGCGTGCGTTCCACCTGCAGCCGGAGTGCCTCGGTGGGTGGGTGGAGAGCTGACCGGGGGTTCCAGTCCCATCTCCCCTGGTGTTAAAGCTCCCGGGGCAAGAAGCTCAAATACAGTGCTTACGGCTGTTTTCAGAGGTCCTCTCAGCAGCTGCCGTGCCTCGGTGGCGCCTCTGCTCTGGCCGATCTGGCTCCGTGGATAGCGCACCAGCCCCCGGGCTGAAGGCTCGCAGGTTCGATTCCGGTCCAGGGCAGTACCTGGGTTGTTGGGGCACACGTGGAAGGCAAACAATCAATGTGTGTCTCTCCCATAGATACTTCTCTCTCTCTCTCTTCCTCCCCCCCTTCCTCTCTCCCTTCTCTCTAAAGATCACTGTCAAATAAACAAACAGGGTGCCTCTGCCTAGCTCCAGTGCTTGCTCCCCACCCGGCCCCGAACATTGCCGCAAATCAGCTTCTGACTAGATATTTGCTAGGAGGGATACTGCACAGTTTTTCCCCCGGTGTATCATACAAAAGGTTATTTTTTGTTCAGAAATAAAGGGGAGGGAGGGAGGTCCTTTTGTTTACCTCTGTGCCAGAGAGCGAGGTTAGTCCTCATCCACACCTTTCATTTCAGCATTGGCTATTACATTGTGCCTTTATAGGTTTCACCAGCAGGAGAAGTGTTCAGGCTTTACGTGTCTTGTTAAAAGAAAAAAGAAAAACCCATCTGATATAAATGAGGTTTGTGGGTTTGAAACCCATTGCATGAGCACATAGTCGAGTAGAACTGAAGTTCTCGGGGTCTTTGTGTTGTGAGGAGAGCTGTGTCAATCAGTGTGCCTAATTTATGATGAGGACAAGTCTGTTGGGTTAGATAGGTGGTCGGCAAACCGCGACTTGCGAGCCACCTGTGGCTCTTTGGCCCCTGGAGTGTGGCTCTTCCACAAAATACCACGGTCTGGGCGAGTCTGTTTTGAAGAAGTGGCGTCAGAAGAAGTGTAAGTTAAAAAAATTTGGCTCTCAAAAGAAATTTCAGTCGTCGTACTGTTGATATATCTGGCTCTGTTGACTAATGAGTTTGCCGACGACTGGGGTAGATAGGAGATGTGAGTGGTCCTGGCAAAACTGGGGACTACAGCCTGAACCTGTAGGATGACTTTTATATTTTTGTGGAAAACACTGCTCTTTGACAGTGACTGGTGTCAGCCGAATTGTCACAAGTTTATATGCCATGGGGCAATTTTAGTGGGCGATATAAGCAGAATAACACCTAGTAAAACTTTACTGGGAAATTGAAGCCTCATAGTGACACCTTTTGTGTTGATCCAGGGTTCTCAGCTTCCACTCTGCACCCAAGTCAGGTGGTAGGTTTTTTAAATGCGGCTGCACCTGCCCTCTGGTTCTCTGCCTCGCTGCGTTATTTGGTTAGGGACAAGGCCTGGGCATGAATTCTTTCCTTTCTGTGTTTTTAATATATATATATATATATATATATATATATATATATATATATATATATATATATATATATATATATATATATTGGTTTTAGAGAGGAAGGAAGAAGAAAGAGAGACAGAAACATCAGTGATGAGAGAAGTATTATCAGCTGCCTCCTGCACGTCCCCTACTGGGGATCAAACCCACAACCCGGGCATGTGCTCTGTCCCGGAATCAAACTCTGACCTCCTGGTTCATAGGTCGATGCTCAACCACTGAACCACCCCGGCCAGACATCTTTCTTTTCTTTTTAAACTCTCCCAAATGATTCTGATTGTGACCTGATCGAGACCATCAGTTTAGACATCGGAGGGTGTCTTGTGACACGCTCACCACTTGATGGCAGTGTTGCTCTCTGTATCTTGATGGCCCTGCTTTCTTTAAAATCCCAGAAAAGTTTCCTTTCTTATTCCTCCCCCGCTCCTCCCGTGTTTGTGTCTTATTTTGCTACAGTATATCTCTTCCTCCCTCACTTGCAACTTAATTTAACGGAAAGCTACCTTCTAAATTGAGATGTTGTTCTTTATTTTTTCTAGTGTTTTATGGGATGGGCGAAATAAAGGAGAAAAAAAACATGGTCTGCTGTTGCCAGAAACACATGACTTTTGAAGATCGTTCTTCGTTTATTTTCCATTTAGCTGTGCTTTTCTGTGGTGGGTAAAGACCAGGTCCCAGAGAAAATACTGCAGGCCGGGGATTGGATTGTTTGTGGACTTCTATAGCGGGGAGCTACCAGATTTCCCCCCGTTACTGTGCTTCTTAACACATCATTACAGATGTTGGGGAAGCACAGTGAATGGCAGGATTTCACATCAGTTGGCTATTTTTGTGCCTGGTCAAATTGTAACTTAGCATTGATTGGGCTTTCCTAGCCATTAGTGTTCACAGTCAGTCCTTACACTTGGTGCAAAAGGTGGAGGTACGGTAAGGGAGGTTGATGATCCAACATCTCAGCTGCCAGTGCTTGCTGGGAAGAGCTGAGGGCAGAGGGCTTGGGCCTGGGTGGCCCTGGAGTGGGAAGGGGTGTGAATCCTTGCTTCCGGCACCCTTGCTGGCAGGAGGCTCCTACCCAGGACTAAGCGGACCCCAGAGCCTGTGACTGGGCCCTGGCCAGGTTAAAGTTCAAAGTCAAAACCTAGAGGATTCATCGCAGGCGTGAGAAGCTGTTGATGTAAGTAGTTTGAATCGTCTCAGGGGAGGATGAAATCTGTAGACAGTAGACAGGAAGCACCCTCAAATTCGGGGCAGGACTTGGTTGGGGCAAGCAGGCGCCCTGAGTACAAAATTCCTACCATCCCTTGGAGAACCCGGGGGAACGTGGATTGCTGGGCCTCACCCCCAGGGTTTCTGAATGGGGAGGGGAATCCTCCCGGCGCGGCCTGAGAACCTGCATCCCTTATAAGTTCCCAGGCGGTGCTGACGTTGCGGCTTTGAAGACCACACTTTGCGGTCCTTTCACTTTCTCAAACCGCACCTGTCCCTGGGCCAGGCGCCGCCTGTTCTGATGTCCATTCCGGCCCCAAAGCCCCCTGAGCGGTTGTCAGTCAAAGAAACAGACTGAAAATGAGAAACGTGTTTTAGGGCAGATTGTGAAAGAGCCACCAAACTCCGCCTTCACCTCAGTCTAATATCAAGAACAGCCGTTGTCATGAGCCGTGTGCACCCAGCATTCAGAGCGCCCACTTCCACAGTTAGATGGCAGCCCTCCCCTCCACTCCATGTGGCGGGTGCTGCTGCCGTTACTTGTATTTCAGAGAGGAGGCTCTAAATGTTGGCCCATGTGCCCATAGTTGGAGCCCCCTGTGCTTAGATCACATCGCCACGATTGGTTCTCTAAACCCATCTCTCAGGCCCAGTGACGCACTGTGGTCTGCTCTAGGGATACATTACCAAGAGTTCTGACTGCTCTACCTGCTTAAATTTGGGTTGGCGTGGGGACAGACTGCGTTAGAGTGCAGGAACAATGCTTATGTTGGGAGTCTGCTAGAATTAAATGTTCACTCTTGCTGACAGAGCATACATTTGGGGCATTATTTATTGGTCATTGTGATTAAAAAAAAAAAAAAAAGACAGAATTAGAATTGTCCCGATGGAACGGTTTCCATTAAGTTTATTTACTTAAACGAAAGCACACATCTCCCAGAGATAGAGGCATAGTACATTCTCACAGACCTAAGCCCTCGGTCCTGGGGTTACAGCTGCCAGCACTGTCGGCAAGCTCTTGGTTTTGTGAAATTCTGAGTTAACGCCAAGGGATGCATGGAATTTTTTTGTAACTTTGTTTTATCACAGTTCATATAAATGAACGTATTTGCAGTGAGTACTAACAGGATTTTAAACATCATTGGCCAAAGTAGGGACACTGCAGTTATGGTCTGATATAATTTGAAAAGCACTGTAGTACCACACCGTACATTTTATACCTGAGAGAAGGTGAAACAGGTTTTCCACAGAAAGCTGTAGTCTTACTAATTTCCTGTCCAGGTATATGAGCTCCAGAGCACTCAGTTGAGGACAGTTCTGGTGATGGTGAGGGCAGAGTCTTCCCCTGAGGGGTTTCTAGACGTTTCCTTTTGTCATCCCTAACACGATAGTCTCAGTCATGCCTGGTGTTAAGTCCCAATGAACAGTAGGCTACCTAGGTAGGCCAGGTGTTTTACGGACACTCAACAAAGTCACCAGATGTCCTTTCATCCGCTGGAGGCTCCTCTTGATTTTTGTGGCCTAATTTTCTCTGCCCTGCCAATTCCACTTTTTTCGGTGCCTCGCCTTCAGGCACTGAATTTGACGCTAGAGACTGTGTGTAGCTGAGAGCATCAGGAATCTCATACACTGGCCTAAGCAAAGAGGGGTTACTTTTTCTGACATTAATAAGCAGTCCGGACGATGGTAGAGCACGGCTGGCTCCGTGATGTCACCGGGCCCCTTCTGTTTTTCTGTGTCATCCACTTAGAGGCCTCGTGGTCACAGGATGGTGGCTCCACCTTTAGCTTCCCCGCTGGTTCTAGCCTGAACAAAGAGGAGAGGATGACCCCTCTAAACCCAGAGAGCAGCACTGTTGCAGAAATCCCTGGTCGAGCTCCACTTGGCCTATTACCTGGAACTTGTCACCTGGCCACACGTAGCTGCAAGGGAGGCTGGAGATGCTGGTTTCTGGCTGAGCAGAGCGCCACCTCGTGCACATCCTTAGCTGTGAGAGCGAAGGAGGGCGTGGAGCGGGTGGCGAGCTGAGGGGCTGCAGCTGTTCCTCATGTAGCCATGACTTTCATGGATGGTGTTCTTCACCCAGAAACCTGCTCATCTTCCGTCCTCTACACCCCACCCACGGGCTCTGTAACACAGACAGACTCTCCTTCCCCCTTCCGGCCACGTCGGACGTCACCATTTCTTCTCTCTCTCGGGCACCGTCAGCCTCTTCCTTCCTGATGTTCCTTAAGGGTTTGTGTCTGCCCCTGGTGGGGGGCTGCTTGCTTGTCCTTGGGGTTACTTGTCTCGGCCTCCAGATCCGTGTTGTCCAGTACAATAGCCACTGGCCACATGTAGCTATGAAAAAAATACATGGAGGCATACACATGGGGAAAAAAGGCAAAGAGAACATTGTGCTTTTCTGTAGAAGTTGTGAAAAGGCGTGGTGAGAGCTGATGTTTCCCCCTTTTCCTCTCTTTCCGTTGTATAATGTGACATTTTGATAGTGGGAATATTAATTTTTAATTAAGAAGCATTTAAAATGTATTAGTCATATAGAAGGTTAGAATGGAAATGCTTTTCTGTTTCAAATCTTGATGGTGGCAAGAATTCAGATTTATTGGAATTGCACCCGATTGTAAAATCACTTGTCTCTGGTGGGCTCAAACTATAGATGATCATTTGGTGAAAAATTTCCCCTCTTTTCTATGAAATTGTTAGACTTGGCTTCGCCAGCAACTTGAGTTGAGAAGGTGATGAACTTAATTAATTTGCAGAAATGAAACTCAAAAGTTTGAGGTCGTCACTTGAGGGGTTTCCTTGTTCCTGGCCCTCCCACCACCTTGTCCTCCATGCAGACAGCTCTGCTCCCACGCCCCTCACCGGCCACCCACCCGCTCCCCCGCTCACTACTCTGGAAAGTGTTGCAGAGATGTCACTGTTTCATGCTCACTGACAGTCCACATTTCTCTGGTTCCAGCAGAAACCAGATTTCAGCATATTATTTTTCTAGTTTCAGATAATAGTTTGGGAATCTATTTTTTAAAAAAGTTATATTAAGCCGAAACCGGTTTGGTTCAGTGGATAGAGCGGCAGCCTGCGGACTGAAAGGTCCCAGGTTCGATTCCAGTCAAGGGCATGTACCTTGGTTGCGGGCACATCCCCAGGAGGGGGCGTGCAGGAGGCAGCTGATCGATGTCTCTCTCGTCGATGTTTCTAACTCTCTATCCCTCTCCCTTCCTCTCTGTAAAAAAATCAATAAAATATATTTTTTTAAAAAATCATGTTAAGAAATAGAATACCCTGTGGAATCTTTTTCTGTCTGTCTGGTAGCTTGTAAGACACCACATTCCATCTTCTCTGATTGCTCTTCTACTACAACTGGAAACATATTTCGAAATTGTAATCAATAGGTTAATCTAAATCAACAGGTTCTATTTCTGAATTCAGATAGTGTGTGAAAGCTTAAGTAAGCTGCGTGGTTGAAGTCATTTTAAGGCTCCTGAGAGTAAACTGTTTTCTGGCTTCTGAAGAAGTAACATCGAGGATCTGAAAAGGGGGAACATAGGGTGTCCATTTCTAATGGTAAAACGAGGCGGGCCGTCGCCCCCTGGTGGCCTCCGTGGAGGGCCTCTGTCTTCTGCCTTCTCTGGGCACCGTGTCAGTGTGAACTGTGGCCCACTCCCTGCCAGACCAGCTACCGTCCTCTGCCCCTCATGCGCTCTGGAACGGCACGGCTCTGTCTCCGCAGTCTGGCCTCTATGTCTGTGTTGGTTTTTGTCCGAGACAACAAGGCTCTTCTGTTAGCTTAAATACAGTGGTACCTCGAGAAACGAGTGCCCTAACATACGAGATTTTTGAGATACGAGCCTTCGAGTGAGCGATTTTTGCTTTGAAATACGAGCAACACTTGAGATAGGAGTAATCGTGCGGATCGGCCGGCTGCACACGACCCACCAGTTTACCGAGACTCGAGCGTTTCATAGTTTCCCACGCCTCAAGGTTACGGAACGAATTAAACTCATATCTCGAGGTACCACTGTACTCCTATTCAATTTGCCGAATATGATGCCCTGAGTCTGTGGAGCTCGCTAACTTCTCCTGGGTGTTGTTGGTAACTCAGATTATTTGCCTGTTTTCATGTTAGAAAGAAAAGGGTTTCTTAATCCCGCACCTCCCTTCACAGATGAGAAGACGTGAGCCGTTCTCTGCATTGTCATGGGCTGCAGGGTCAGCTCCCGGAGATGGCGGACACAGGGCACCTGATTAGGAGCCCTGGGTTGGGGGGTGGGCAGTGGGCGGTGGGCTGTGGGGTGCCCCTGCTGTAACATGGGGCCTGCAGTAACAGCCTCCTTCCACGGGGGGCAGTATTGCACAACGCATGCGGGCCTGGGCCTCCGTAAGGCAGAGTGGGTGCCCTGGGACGCCCTCCCAGGCCAGGCAGGGACACGCGTCCAGATGGCAGGAGACAGGGCGGGGGGACGTTTTGATTTCGTTTTTGAGTTGGCATGACCTCTGGGAGGATATCCTGGAATCTCAGATCTCTATTTACACCAAGACTCTTGCCTCGCACACCTTTTCCGAGTTGCCAGCGGTTCAAAAATGGGCCCTGTTTTCCTGGAATGCCAGGAGGGGAAATGCCGTGAGCCGGGGCGAGTCATAACCCCCATTGGAAGGGCTGTTTCTGCCAACGGCTTCCAGACACTTAAGGGAAGAGGGTAATAATGCGCAATTTCAGAAAGCTGTGATTGACTTGAGAGTCAGTGCAGCACTGTGGTTAGGAGTACAGATCTTAAATTATGGTAAAAAAACACACGTAACATAAAATTTACCATCTTACCCATTTAAAAATATTTTTATTCATTTCAGAGAGGAAGGGAGAGAGAGAGAAGACATCCATCATGAGAGAGAATCATTCATCATTTGCCTTCTGCATGCAGCCAACTGGGGAATGAGCCTGCCCACAGCCCGGGCATGTGTCCTGACCCGGAATTGACCTGTGACCCTCTGCTTCATAAGTCAATGCTCAACCACTGAGCCACACCAGCCAGGCCATTGTAACCACTGTTAAGTGACTAGTTCAGTACAGTTACATATATTCACATTGTGGTACGGTTGGTCTACAGAACTTTTACATCTTGCAGAATTGAAGCTCTGTCCCCATTAAACAGGAGCAATGCATTTTCTCTTTCCCCCTCTCCCTGGCACCCACCATTGTACTTTGTTTCTGTGAATTTGGCTACTTTAGGTTCCTCAGAGAAGTCAAATCACAGTATTGGTCTTTTTGTGACTGGTTTATTTCACTTGTATAATGTCCTCAGTTGTTGTAGCATGTGATGGGATTTCTCTCCTCCTTTTCTAGGTGAATAATATTCTACTGTAAGTATAAACCACATTTGTTTACCCATTCATCTGTCAATAAATAGTTAGGCTGCTTCTGCCTCCTGGCTATTGTGAGGAATGATGCAGTGGACATAGGGGTGCAGATATCTGTCCGAGATCCTTTTTTCAATTCTTTTGGATGTGTGCCTTTTGGAAGTGGAATTGCTGGGAAATATGGTGATTCTCGTTTTTGAGGAACATCCATACTATTTTCCATTTCTCATTCCCACCAACGGCTCCCACGAGTTTGTTTCTCCACATCCACACTGACAGGTGTTGCTGTGTGTGTGTGTGTGTGTGTGTGTGTGTGTGTGTGTTTATAGTGGCCTATCAGGTGTGAAGTGTATCGCATTGGACTTTTGATTTGCATTTCTATAATGATTGGTAATGTCAGGCATCTTTCACATGCTTCTTGGCCATTTGGATATCATCTTTGGAGAAACGCCTGTTCACCAGTCCTTTACCCATGATTTAACTGTGTTATTTGGGTTTTTATTGAGTTGAAAAGTATGGACTTTTAAGTCAGACTGGTCCGGGGTTCAATCGTACGCCTCCATTTAAGAGCTGTTTGACCAGGGACAGCTGCTGCAGACCCCTCGGCTGTCGCACGGCGTAGCCATCACACCCACCTCGTAGAGTCAGGGGTGTTGGGGTAGGAGTGCGGGAGCACCCACAAAATTGGAGCTAGCACTTCATGAAAGAGACAGGCGGCCTCATACTCAGGGTTGGGAGGAAATAAAAACCCAGCTCAGTTCCTTCCACAACTGGCAGCCACTCTTTAATTCCACCTCCCCGCCTTGCCTTTAGCATCACTGGGCTCTTAGGACAAGCGAAAGGAGGTTCTTGGACGAACCGAGACTCTGTGGATTGTGGGGGACCCTCGTGTTGCCAAAAAGAGCCCTTCGGGCCTCCTAGCAGCGTGCGGTGGGTCGCACCGTGGCCGCAGCTTTTGGCAAAGCACACGTCATGCCTGAAGTCACAGCCTAAGACTGTGGTTCTCAGCCTTCCTAATGCCGCGACCCTTTAATGCAGCTCCTCATGTGGTGGTGACCCCCAGCCATGAAATTATTTCCGTTGCTGCTTCATAATGTAATTTTGCTACTGTTATGAATCGGAATGTAAATATCTATGTTTTCCGATGGTCTTAGGAGACCCTGCTAGCGGTTCTTAACCTGTGGGTCACGACATCAGAAAACACAGATATTTACATTACGATTCATAACAGTAGAAAAATTACAGTTAGGAAGTAGCACAGAAAATAATTTCATGGTTGGGGGTCACCACAACATTAGGAGCTGTATTAAAGGGTCGAGGCATTAGGAAGGCTGAGAACCACTGGCCTAAGAGAACGCGGTCCTGGGACCACCTGATGCTCCTGCCCCACCCAGAGGCCGCCTCCTGGGGCCGAGGCCACCTCCTGGCTGAGCAGCCTGCGCTCTGCATTCGGGGGGGGGGGGGGGAAACTGGGCCAGATGAGCCCACTGACTTTCCAGACTCCTGGGCAGAGACAAAAGGCCGAGCATCACTGTAAAGAAATCAGTCATAGATGTTTCACTCTTTAGAAGCATCCCAGCCAAAGGTCAGACAAGGTGCCGCGTTCCAGACATCAGAGACGCTGGCGAGCGCAGGGAGGCGAGACCTGGCGGCCAGCGCACGCCCAGGCTCCGGAGGGGCCCCTTCCCCGTGATGACCTGCCTGGGAATCCGGGGCGCCACCGTTAGCCCAGCATGAGGACATGCTTTGCTCAGTTGCGCCACCTCCTTGGAGGGGCAGATCTGTATGTCTGTCTTTACCAGATTACTCTGTTTTTCTACCAGAGCAGCCAGTTTCCCCGCTCCTTCCTTTCGGGATGCACTTGTGACAGCCCTCCCCTCGCCTGTCCGCGTGGGAGCTCGGGGTGCCGGCCACCCCACCCCCAGTCCCGGCTGGTGGAGGCTCCCGGGAAGCATCCCTTCACCCTCCGGAGGAGGGGTGTGAAATGGGTAGAGCAGTGGTTCTCAGCCTTCCTACGGCCGCGACCCTTGCATACAGTTCCTCATGGGGTGGTGACCCCCAGCCATGAAATTTTGCTACTGTTATGCATCGTGATGTAAATATCTGCATTTTCCAATGGTCTTAGGCGACCCCTGTGAAAGGGTTGTTCGACCCCCAAAGGGGTCTCAACCCACAGGTTGAGAACCGCTGCGGTAGAGGCTTGTTGTGTCAGTGTTCTGATTCGGCGGGCAGAAGCCATTCCCATAAAATTATTTTCGTGGCTACTTCCTAACTAATTTTGCTACTGTTATGAGTCGTAATGTAAATATCTGTGTTTTCTGATGTCGTGACCCACAGGTTAAGAACCGCTAGCAGGGTCCCCTAAGACCAGAGAGTCTGTGTCCATTCTCTGATGGAAAACATCGCAGCCCCACGTGTAACACAGCTGGCACGCAAGCCCCCTCTCCACCCCCCCCCCCCCACGCTGGGCCTTGGCGGCGGACAACCCGGGCCCGAGACGAGTGCTCCTTTCCCGGCCGGCTTCCTCCCGGAGGAAGGTGTGTGAGGGCAGCCGGGGGCCGGGGTTTTCCAGGGGAGGTCACATCTCCACCCGGGCCTGGTAGACACCGTGGCGGGCTGGGCCGGGGGAAGGAGGGGCCCGCTGTTTTAAACTGGGTGCTGCAGAGTGCGGACTTCCCCAGCCCCGCTCCCCAGCGCTGCTGGAAAGTCCTTCCTAACAGGCCGGGGCTTCCTTTGGGGGACGGGGCCTGAGATCATCTCAGATAAGCATTGTGTCATGGAGGGGTGGGGTGAGCTTTAGTCACAGAGGCCGGAGCCGCCGGAGCGAGGGACAAGGGTGGGGGAGCGCGGGGCTGAGGGCGGGCGGCAGAGCTGGTCAGGGGCCCGGCCTTTAGCAGTTCATCCCTGGAGCCCGCCTTCCCACCCCAGGGCCTTTGTGCCACAGAACCCCCACTGACCTCTGCCCCCCACCTTGGCGGGTCACCTGTGCGCCTGCCTCCCGGACCTTTTCTCCCTCTCTTCCTCCACTTTTTGTTCTTGGCTTCTTTCTTTCTTTCTTTCTTTCTTTCTTTCTTTCTTTCTTTCTTTCTTTCTTTCTTTTTTTAATATATTTTATTGATTTTTTTTTTTTTTTTTACAAAGAGGAAGGGAGAAGGGATAGAGAGTTAGAAACATCAATGAGAGAGACATCGATCAGCTGCCTCCTGCACGTTCCCCACTGGGGATGTGCCCGCAACCAGGGTACATGCCCTTGACCAGAATCAAACCTGGGACCTTTCAGTCCGTAAACCGATGCTCGATCCACTGAGCCAAACCGGTTTCAGCTGTCCTTGACTTCTTTCGTACGTTCCCCACCTTCCCTCTCTCTGAGCCCCTGGAGGACATCTGCTTCCCATTTCTACTCCCCCCCACC
>PVJN01025566.1:0-29914 GCA_004026805.1 Lasiurus borealis | reverse complement strand
TAGGTCTGCATTTGTGGCCCCTTAGATAAAAGACATCTTAAGAATAATAGAGATTCTTTTAATTCTCAAAATTATGTAACTAATGAAAAAATAGTTAAGAAGTACCTATTGCACTCTGTGGAATGAATTATATAAAAATAATTAATAGTTAAAGTTTAATATACAGACCTGGTACATATACCTCAGGGTAAAAAAAAAAAATCAAACTGCATGATTACAGGTTCTGACTTCTAACAGTCATGGCATAAATTATATTAGTAGGAAATAAAAATCTATACTGTTTTGTTTTGTTTTTCAAATTACAGAGACCAGTGGGAGAGAGAGAAAAATATATATGGAATTTTTCAATTTCTTCATATTCTTTTCTGATTCTAAAAGTTGAAACCCAGATATTGTGGTCCTTCGTCAAAGGATGCACAATAATGAGTTCTTGAATAAGGGGACTATGGGTAATTGAGTCTCTGATCATAAGCGTTCAGGATTCCTGAAAATAGTGGAGCAGGAAGAAATGACTTATATTGAAGGCAAAGAGAAGACTTAGCTAATTGTTTTTGAGACTATTAAAGGTTAAATTTCTAAAGAATTTATAATCATGACTCTCACACAAATATGAAATGAACACATATCAAATGTATTACTTGACTCTTTAATTAATAAGGGAATCAGAATCAGTAGCCAGTTCAAACAAGAATTTGAAAAAAAACATATGTATGTAATAAGCAGTAAGTAACGCTGAACAGCGTTTTATAATGTAATGTAAAAGTGATTTATAGTGGGAGAAAGCAATTTCATTTCTACTAGACACAATTCATTTGGATGTCTATGGACAAGAATCATTTGTATTGATATTCGTTTTGTACAACTAACAGAGTTGTAAAAGAGCTCGAAGACTAAGAAAGGCAAAGCAGATCCATTGTATCAGAATACTGAGAAGTGTATGCCTTGCTTTACTTTGAAGACTCGGCAATTTTAAAATCTATATTTCAATGTGAAAAATAACTGTCAGGAGAGTTTTAAATTTTTTTTCAAACAAAAATTAATATCTACATTTAATATATGTTTTGATATAAATATTCTTTAAAACTGAATTTTCTGCATAATATGCTATATGCACAGTTGATGTAAGCAAGTATTTTTTTTCAAGAACCAAGGAATACAGACTGAGTTGCACATCTGCACATTATGTATCAGAAGGAAGACAAGAGCAGCAAAATGTGAGATGTAGAAATTGCTAGTAAAAAGTACATTGAACAATAATTTACCATGTGAGTAAAATGTAGGATGTTTGCATAAGACTGAGAGAAGCAAGTGAATTACTTATGGAATTAGAGGTATTAGCCTTTAATCAATTTTATATAAACAAGATGCCCAGTGAACAAAATTTGTGCATGGGTGGGGTCTCTAGACATGGCTGACTATCATGGCTAATCAGGACCAGGTTAATCAGGTCTGGGCTGGAGAGGAGGCAACAGTTGCCAGACTGGGAGAGGAAGGAATGGACCCCAAGTGCCGATACCACCATTGTCAGTGTCCCACCACCGTGCAGTTCCTTGCCTCCCCCCCATCCTCCTTCCCTTGCTGCTATACCACCACTGTGGTGGGTAGGCAATGGGCTGATCAGGGCCTGCCGTTCAGGGGGAAGGACAGGGCACAAGAGGTTGACCACCAGCCCAGAGGATAGAACTGTCCTGGGAAAGTTGCTACATCCAACACCACCTGCCCCCACTTCCTTGTCTCATCCTGGGGGCCAGCCCAATCAGAAGATCAGAGTTGTCAAAAGGAGAGAGGGACCACAGGAGGGGTTGGCCAGCTGGAAGAGGTTGGCTGTGGGAGCACACAGATTACTAGAGGGCACCTCCTGCATTGAGTGTCTGCCCCCTATTGGTCAGTGCACATCATAGCGACAGGTTGTTCTGGTCATTCTGATCATTCCTGCCATTCCTGTCACTTAGGATACTTGTATATAGATATGAAATAATAGCATGCTTTTATTTTATTTTTTAAAATAAATCTTTATTGTTCAGTTTATTACAGATGGTCCTCTTTTTCCTCCCATAGCTCCCCTCCACCTGATTCTCCACCCCTACCCCATGTCCTTACCCCCCCCCACCACTGTCCGCATCCATACGTGTAAGATTTTTGTCCAATCTCTTCCCGCACCTCTCACACCCCGTTTCCCCCGAGATTTGTCAGTTCATCCCCTTTATATGCCCCTAATTCTATTATATTCACCAGTTTGTTCTGTTCATCGGATTTTTTATTCACTTGATTTTTAGATTCACTTGTTGATAGGTATGTATTTGTTATCACTTTGTTGTTCATAATTTTTATCTTTACCTTCTTATTTTTCTTCTTAAAGAATACCTTTCAGCATTTCATATAATTCTGGTTTGGTGGTGATGAATTCCTTGAGCTTTCTCTTGTCTAGGAAGTTCTTTATCTGACCTTCAATTCTAAACGGTAGCTTTGCTGGGTAGAGCACTCTTGGTTGTAGGTTCTTGCTATTCATCACTTTGAATATTTCCTGCCACTCCCTTCTGGCCTGCATAGTTTCTGTTGAGAAATCAGCTGACAGTCATATGGATGCTCCCTTTTCTTGCTGCTTTCAAGATTCTTTCTTTGTCTTTTGCCCTTGGCATTTTAATTATGATGTGTCTTCGTGTGGTCCTCTTTGGATTCCTTTTGTTTGGAGTTCTGTGCCCTTCCTGGACTTGGAAGTCCATTTATTTCACCAGGTGTGGGAAGTTTTCAGTCATTTATTCAAATAGGTTTTCAGTATCTTGCTCTCTCTCTTCTTCTGGCAACCCCAAAATTCTGATGTTTGTACACTTGCAGTTATCCCAGAGGCTCCTTACATTATCTTCACACTTTTGGACTATTTTTTCTTTTTGTTTTTCTGGTTGGGTGTTTTTTTACTTCCTCATATTTCAGGTCTTTGGTTTAATTCTTGGGGTCCTCTAGTCTGCTGTTGGATTTCTGTATATTATTCTTTATTTCAGACAATATATGCTTAATTTCTGATGGGTCCTTTTCCATTTTTTTCACATTCTCATTAAGATTCTTGAAAGTCTCACTAAGTTTCTCAGAGGTCTCACTAAGTTTCTTGACAGTTTATAGAAGGTTCTTGAGTAACCTTATAAATTGGTTTTTGTACTCTATGTCCAGTAGTTTGCTTTCCTCCATTTCTTTCATTCGTAACATGTTTCTTGGTCTCTGCATTTTGGCTGCTTCCCTGTGTTGATGGAGTGACTTTATGTGCTAGTTGTCCTTTATGGCCCAGTAGCTCCGCCTCCCCAATCACCTAAGGTGGACACTCTTGGGTACACCCCTTTGTGTGCTGGGTTCACAGTCTTGTTGTGGTTAAGCTTTGATTGCTATTGGTACATTGGGAGGGATTGACCTCCAGGGCAAATGACTGTGAGGATTAGCTGTGTTTATTAATGGAAGAACTGCTGTGCTCAAGACACTCCTATGGGGCAGGACTTGCTTTAGTGGGGCTTTGGTGCTCGCCGAGTCTGCCTCTTGAGTGTATCACTTACGAATGTAATGACTTGAAATCTGGTGTCATCTCACACTGTCCTCTAGGTACATTGGTTCCTGGATCTCCAAGGAGGTGCAAGTCAGCTACTGTCTGAGGCTACCCAGCAGGAGCTATAGGGAGTTCTGCAGATTTTTTTTTTTTTTTTGCTTGCAGTTTGGAAGTTTTGGAGTTGTCTAACCCAGTTGCAATTTGTTAGGTTAAGCTGCTAGATGGCAGGCCATTCATATGCAAAAGCTGCTGCCACAGTTGGGTGGGTTTGTAAATTGGACAGGGCAGGGTCTCAGGTAATCTCTAGGCTGTGCCAAAGCAAGCTGGCTGCCAGTCAGCCCTCTCTGCGTCAAGTCCCAGGGTCCCATGTCCCGTGCCTCAGCGCAGTAAACAATGATTCCTGTGCACACTCAATGAGAGAGCCATTATCCCTTTCTGACCCGGTGGCAGACAGTCCAGTTTCTCCCTGTATGAGTCTGAGTCCCCAGAATCTTGCCAGAAATTGGGAAACTTATAACTCCCTCCCAATGGAAAAAACAACAGTGCATGCCAGCCCAATTCCTGTACATCCCCGTGCATCTACCTTTCTGAGCCTCTGGATGTCCTACCAGGTCTGGATGCACTTTTTCTTTCCTTCTAGTTGTAGAACTTCCACTCAGCCAGCTCTCCGATGGTTCTGGGGGATAGTGGTTTTGTCTTTTAGTTGTAGTTTTGGGGTGGTTGTGAGAAGCAGCACATATAGGTGTATACCTTATGCCGCTATCTTACTTCTCCAGTAGCATAATTTTAATGGTCATCTGCCTTTCAGTGCTTCTGTTGTTAATTATTAATACCTTTCACTAGTGTATAGGTAAAATACTTAGTACTGAATGACAAAGGTTGTCTTTTTTCTGGCCCAGTTTTAATTTTAATATTCTGGTTGAGCCTACTAATAACATCTTCATATTTATATATACCCTGGCTTGTGAAAGTTGCATTATTCAAGGCTAAGAGTTTCTCTAAGTCACCCCCATCACTCAGATTTTCCTATCTCTACAAGTATTTCTTGTCTAATTTTAAACAGCCAGGAAATTATTTGCTAATGGAACTGAACTTGGACTTACCAGTTGAAGTGACACTTTGCTATTTTGTGTGATTTTTTTCCAACTACGTGTGTGTATATTTGCATGTTATAAACTGTCTTGCAGTGTTACTAGATTGCAGTAACATTTGATTCTCTGACTATACCTGTGTTGCTTCCCCAGGGCATAACATACAACTTGGTACATTATATATATTCAAACAATACAAGGTTGAAAATGCATGCAGCAAGGGGTCAGAACCAGTGTTGTTTATAAAGTTAGCTCCAGGGAATTAGATGGAAGCAGTGTCAGATTTATTTTTTCTCTTTCTATTCAGAGAGTGGATAAAAGTGTCTTGAGGAGAATGAATCAATTAGTAAATGTGAAGCAATCCTTTATGACTTTCAAATATATCATTTTTTTAAATATTTCAAGATGATGTTGAAGATACTTTCAATAAAATGTTCATGGTCAGCAAATTTTTCAGCACATATTCTGAATATGAATGTATATCTACCATGTCTCTATTTTGACAAAGAAGAGACTGTTTACAAAATGATTGGCAGTATGAGAAATACAGCAAGAAAACATGGATAACCAAAAGGCTAATTAAGGCTGGGCTTTCTAGCAATATAGATCATGAAATCAATATAACTTAAAAGAAGGCTATGAAGTCCTAAATATTAGTACATTAAAAGTAACTTTCCCTCTCATTCTCAGATACTAGCACAGGTCACATTCTTTACTTCTAAAACAAAAGGGCATTAGATATTTAACACATATTTATGCTTAAGATCAGCAACCAAATGTGAATGTATTTTAACAATAGGAGTCAATTGACTTAAGAATGCCTTATCTATTGATTAAATATACTCACTTTTCTAACAAAGCATAACTGACTCTTCCCTGAAAGATGACAAAAATTTATAAGTTTGAATTTCCCCAGAAATTAAAACCTAAGTTTAAGTGAAAAACAATGTGCTGTCTTAATATTGTCAAGCAGAAAGAGCCCAGGTTTATAATTTCCTTAAAAAATGGCAATGATATTCTGTCTCCTGGCTGGTGGATAGAAAATTTCATGCTGTGCTAGGTTTTGTTTCAGACTGACTGAATGGAGTGGTGTCTCATTATGATACACTAAAGCTTTCAAGCAATTTTATCTTGAAATTTGCCATCAAAATATGAAAATCAGTTTATGAGATCAGAGAAAATATAGGACAATGAAGGTCACAAATTCTACATTCCATATGTTAATTAAGTATTTTCAGACAGAATCACATTTTCTTCCTGGGAAAAGTATATTTCAGTGAGATATACTTAAGTCTTTTATAACAAGTAACTTTTCTATAAATCAATATGCTATTTAAAAAAAACAACAACAACTAAGCCAACAGAGGAAGGAAGACAACAAGTCTGTCTTTCTATAACACTTGTCTAATTATAATAAAATTATTCTATCAATAAAAGTAGATGAAGGGCCTGAGCTGGCATAGCTCATTGGTTGGTCGTGAACCATGAGGTAATGGTTTGATTCTCGGTCAGGGAACATGCCTAGATCCCCACAAGGCATCTGATCAATGATTCTCTCTCATCATTGATATTTCTATCTCTCTCTCCCTCTCCCTTCCTCTCTGAAATCAATAAAAATATATTAAAAAAATAGATGTAGGGAAGAAACAAGATGGTGGCACAGGTAAACACAGTACTCTCATTCTCCCACAACCACATCAAAATTACAGTTCATAACCACCTAAAAGCTGGCTGAATGGAAGTCCTACAACTAGAGAAGTAAAGAAGGAAGCACACTGAGACTGGTGTTGGTGTTGGGGGAAAAGATTCAGAACAAGCTGGTCTTACACCCAAGTGTGTATGTTTTTTTTTAAAATCAGGAGAGATATCTTGAATGAGGAAGTTCCTGTAAAGGACAAGGGGTCCCAGCCCCTCACCAGGCCCACAATCCAAAATTCCAGTCCCAGTTCTGGTGAGAAGAATGGTCCTCATAACATTGGGATGTAAAATCAGCTAGGATTGTGGCTGAGTGACATGAAGGCTGATGGAGACCCAAATAGTTCCTCTTAAAGGACTGGCACACAGACTTACTCAGACACACTCCCTCTGAACTATAGTATAGCACTGGAACAGGAACTTGAAAGGGATATACAGGGAGGAACTAAATTGTCTGACATCATGAATAAATCATGATAACCTAAAATAAAGCAACTAGGGCAAGAACCGGGGCTAGGGGTGTGGGGCAGATTTCTTCTAGATAAAAGTGCTGGCAGAGGTCATAGTTTCAATTCTGACACACACACACCCGCAACCCTCACACAGCTGCCTGGAAGGTGCCGTGTCTGAATTGCCATTAACATGGCCAACACTGCTCAGCTCTGGTGATTCCCTGACACCCCACCAAACTCAATTTGCAGCCCCACTCAAGATGTTTTCAGTGGCTTTTCCATATGAATGGCCTGCCATGGTTTGGGCTTCAGACTTACCTAAAATATTTCAAGCCAGTAGCAGCTGGACTCAGCATGACCCATACTTCTTGATAAGTGGCCTAAGGACTGGCACTTGAACCAGCCTGTCTTGGTTCACACTTTGGATTTCCTGGGCATCTCAAAGCCCCCAAAAAGTAGCAGCCACCTGAAGATCACTCTGTAGCTTATGTCAGTGAGCTTCAGACCATGACAGATTACAACTCTACTACATCCATGAGTGACATCATCCAGGGGCAGATTCAGTGAGCACCAAAGCCCAACTGATGCAAATCCTGCTCAATTGGGGTGTCTTCTACACAGCAGCTCTTCAGCTATAGTCATAGCTGGTTCTCACAGACAATTGGCCTAGAGGTTAATTCCTCCCAGTGATGACAACAGCATTCAAAGCGCAACTACAACCAAACTTTGCACACAGCCCACACAGGGGTATACATAGAGTGCCCACCTCAAGTGACTAGGGAAGCTGAGCAACTGGGCCCTATAAGACATCTATTACACTAAGCCACTCTATCAATTCCAGGAGATATAGCAGCTCTATCTAATATATAGAAACAAACACAGGGAAGCAGCCAAAATGTGGGGACAAAGAAACATGTAACAAATGGAAGAGTAGAAGAAATAGAAGTAAATGAAATGGAAGCAAGCAAACTACCAGATAAAGAGTTCAAAGGAAAGGTTACATGAATGCTCAAGGACCCTAATGAGAGCTTCAAGGAGCTTAGTTGGCATGTCAAGAAACTTTGTGAGAATTTTAAGAACCTTAGTGAGAACATCAATGCAGGAGCTATGGCCTGGTGGTCTGTGCACTTCCACAGGCAGAGTGCCATTCAGCCAGAAGCCTGGCTCACAGCTGGCAAGTTCAGCAGTGGGAGCTTCTTCCACCTCTGTGGCAGTGCTAAGGATGTCCGACTGACAGCTTAGGCCCGCTCTCCCAAGGGCTCCCAAACTGCAAGAGGGCACAGGATGGGCTGAGAATTCCCCCTCTCCCACCAATGCAGAATATCTGCACCAGGTCTCTAGTGTATATATAAAAAGAAAAAGAATTTCCAAATGCATTATAATATGTTGAACTGTTCCCCACTCCAAAAGAAGATGTGTTTAAGTCCAAACCCCCAGTATCTCAGAATGTAACCTTTTTTAGAAATAGGGTCATTGCAGAGATAATTAGTTATATTAGCAAGAGGTCATACTGGATTAGGTTGAGCTCTTAATCCGATATGACTGATGTCTTATAAGAAGATAGCCATATGAAGATACTGAGTCATAGGGAAAATACCATGTGAAGATGGAAATAGAAATTGGAGTGATGGGTCCACAAGCCAAAAATGGCCAAGGATTGTTGGCCATCACCAGAGGTTAGGAGATGCCTGGAACAAATTCTCCCTCAAATCCCTTAAAAAGAATAAACACTGTAGCACTCTGGTTTTGGATTTATAACCTTCATAATGCTTGACAATAAATTTCTGTAGCTTTTAATCTGTGATAATTTGTTATAGCAGTCTTAGAAAACTAATATATACATGAATCAAAAAAGTAACCATCAAAGAAGCAGACAAATACACAAATTTTGAGTTTTCACATACCATAACCAGTGATAATGGAAAACACCTAAAATGTCTAAGAAATCCATTAAGCAATGACTATAAGCGAACTTAGCTTAGTCATAGTTTACTATGTCAATACATATATAAAATGTAATCATATTTCTCTATGCCAACACTAATAGCACCAAAAGACTGCTATGCTGAAAGCTACAAAGTATGGTTGAAAAATATTAAAGATGACTAAATTACAAGGAAAGATATATCATTTTTAAAGATTGGAAGACATTACTTTTAAGATATTAATTCTTTTTAAATGGATATATAAAATCAATTTCAATGACAATAATCACCTTATGAAGCAGGACTCTCATACATTGTCAGTGGGGAAATAAAACAGTATTATTACTTTGGTATACTGTTTCTTATAAAATTTAACATACCCAAGCTTAGCAATTTTAATTTAGGTGTTTGCCAAATAGTAAAGAAAATATATGCTTACAAAAGACTTGTACAGGAAAGTACATTGTAGCTTTATTCCTAATTATTAAAAAAAGGTTTATAAACCATTTTTCCATCACTATGAGAATGAATAAACCAGTTTTAATATGTTGAAAAAATAAAATAAAATTCAGCAATACAAAAGAAAAAATTACTCATTCCTTCCACCATAGGAATGAATCTCACAGATATCATGCTACATAAAAGAACCATTTATAAAATAGTACACACTTTATATAATTTTTGTGAAATTCTAGTACAGAAAAATATGATCTATATTGAAAGTTATCATCAAAGTAGTTGTTGTTTTAAGTAAGGGAAATTGACTGGGAAAGCATGAAGGAATATTCTGGGATGATGAAAATATTACATATTTTAATACATTTATAGCTACGCAGTTGCATGCATTTGTCAAAATGAAGATTTTTACATTTGACTTTATTTAAAAATAACAATTATTGAACTGTAATTTATAGGGTTACTTTCAGCAGTAGCATAGGCTTCATAATTCTGAAATTACTTTTTGTGTATATTAGGTGTATAAATATATTCAAGATAATGAGATGGTTTGCTACTGGATAATGGAATTGCAGATATGGAAAACATATGAATAGAATGTATCTTTCTGTATTGGGGTGGAATTGGAATACACTGTTTGCTAAGAAGGCCAAAAAGCAATGAAATGCCAGCAGTATTGAACATACATAGCACGTTGACCTTGGTTTCTAAATATCACTCTTCACTAAAAGTAAGCAGAGATCCTGATAGAAATTACTAATTCTTCCAGGACTGGGGTAGGGAAAATACAACACAAACCTGGAAAATCCTATTGCACCAGGCACTAGCAAATAAATACTGAAATATATATGGATATATGAAAAGAACACAAAAACCTAACTTGGGGAAATATGAAGCTCAAAATAAATAATGGTATTTAAGGGTTATAATTGATTAAAAATATAAAAATCCATCAATCCATGATGCTTAATAAGTAAACAAACTTATTAGGATTTATAACTTTCAATGATCAAGCATAAATTATAAGACAGGAATCATATGCATTATTCATTTGATCTTTTAATAATCATGTTGCAGGTTAGGCATAACTATGCTTCTTATTTAATATTTTTAATTTTTTAATTAATGCATTATATATGTACATATCTTCCCATTGCCCCCCCACTCCCATGCATGTCCTAACCTCCCAGTGTCTTGTGTCCATTGATTATGCTTATTTGCATGCCTAGAAGTCCTTAGGATGATGTCTTATCTACCCCATCAGTGCACGAGGGTTTCTTTTTCTCAACATCATATCTTTAGTTGATTTGTTGATGATTGCCATTCTGACAGCTGTGCGATGGTACCGCATTGTCGTCTTGATTTCCATCTCTCGAATAATTAGTGACTTTGAGCATGGTTCCATGTGTTTCTTGGCCCTCCTTCTGTCATCTTTTGAAAAGATTCTATTTAGGTCTGTTGCCCATTTCTCTATTGGATCATTTATCTTCCTTTTATGAAGTTGTGTAAGTTGCTTGTAGATGTTGGAGATTAAAACTTTATCAGTGATAACATTTGCAAAGATGTTCTTCCATAGAGTGGGTTTCCTTCTTGTTTTGTTGATGGTTTATTTTCCTGTGAGAAAGCTTTTTATTTTTTATTTTTTTATTAACGTTTTACATGTATACATATCTTCCTATTGCCCCCCTCCCAGGCATACCCTAACCCCCCCTTGTCTTGTGTAAGTGGGTTATGCTTATATGCATGCACACAAGTCCTTTGGTTGACCTTTTATTTACCGCACCTCTCCCTAAGCTTCCTGCTGTAACTTGACAGTCAGTTTGATGGTTTACTGCCTTTGTATCTTTCTTTTTGTTCATCAGTTTATAATGTTCTTTATTATCCATAAATGAGTGAGATCATGTGGTGTTTCTCCTTCATTGACTGGCTTATTTCACTTAGCATAATGCTCTCCGGTTCCATCCAGGTTGCTGCAAATGGTAAGAATTCCTTCTTTTTAATGGCAGCATAGAATTCCATTGTGTAGATGTACCATAGTTTTCTGATCCATTCATCTGCTGACAGGCACCTAGGCTGTTTCCAAATTGTACCTATTGTAAATTGTGCTGCTATGAACATATGGGTGCATAAATCCTTTCTGAATGTTGTTTCTAGTTTCTAAGGATATATTCCTAAGAGTGGATTGGCTGGGTCAAATAGAAGTTCCATTGTTAGTTTTTTGAGGAAACTCCATACTGTTCTCCACAGTGGCTGCACCAGTCTGCATTCCCACCAGCAGTGCTCCCCAACACTTGTCATTTGTTTATTTGTTGATGATTGCCATTCTGACAGGTGTGAGATGGTATGACATTGTCGTTTTGATTTGCATCTCTCTAATAATTAGCGACTTTGAGCATGTTTTCATGTATCTCTTGGCCTTCCTTCTGTTCTTTCTAAAAGGTTCTATTTAAGTCTGTTGCCCATTTTTTCATTGGATCATTTATCTTCCTTTTATTAAGTTGTATAAGTTACCAGTAGATGTTGGAGATTAAACCTTTATCAGTGATAACATTTGTAAATACGTTCTCCCATACAGTGGGCTTTCTTGTTGTTTTGTTGATGGTTTCTTTTGCTGTGCAAAAGCTTTTTATTTTGATGTAGTCCCATTTGTTTATTTTCTCTTTAGCTTCCATTGCCCTTGGAGGAGTATCAGTGAAGAAGTTATTTTGCCATATGTCTGAGATTGTGCTGACTGTGGATTCCTCTAGTACTTTTATGGTTTCTCGTCTCATGTTTAAGTCCTGTATCCATGTGGAGTTTATTTTTGTATATGGTATAAGTTGGTGGTCTAGTTTCATTTTGTACATGTATCTGTCCAATTTTCCCAACACCATTTATTAAAGAGGCTGTCTTGACTCCATTGTGTGTTCATGCCTCTTTTGACAAATATTAATTGAGCATAGTGGTTTGGGTTGATATCTATATTCTATATTCTATGCCATTGGTCTATATGTCTGTTCTTGTGCCAGTACCAGGCTGTTTTGAGAACAGTTACTTTGTAATATAGTAATATTTTGAAGTCTGGTATTGAGATCCACCTACTTTATTCTTCTTTCTCAGGATTGCTGTGCCTATTCAAGGTGTTTTTTTTGTTGTTGTTGGTGTTGTTGTTCCAGATGAATCTTTGGAGAGTTCTTTCTAGGTCTGTGAAATACGTTGTTGGAATTTTAAGGGGTAAGGCATTGAATCTATAGATTGGTTAGGGTAGGATGGGCATTTTAATGATGTTGATTCTCTCAATCCATGAGCATGGTATGCTTTTCCATCTGTTTACGTCTTCCTCTATTTCTTTTTTCAGTGTCCTGTAGTTTTCTGCATATAGGTCTTTCACCTCCTTAGTTCAGTTTATTCCTAGATATCTTAATTTTTTTGTGCAAAGGTAAATTGTATTGATTTTTAAGTCTCTCTTTCAGTAATTTCACTATTAGTGTATAGAAATGCCATAGATTTTTTTGGCATTAATTTTGTATCCTGCTACATTGCCAAATTCATTTATTAAGTCTATAAGTTTTTGAATGGAGTCCTTCAGGGTTTTTATGTACAGTATCATGTCATCTGCAAATAAGGACAGCTTTACCTTTTCTTTTCCAAATTGGATGCCTTTTATTTCTTCTTCTTATCTAATTGCAATGGCTAATACTTCCAGTATTATGTGGAACAGGTGTGGTGAGAGTGGGCATATCTGTCTTGTTTCTGTTCTTAGGGGAAATGGATTTAGGTTTACCCATTGCATATGATGTTAGCTGTGGGTTTATTATTTATGGCTTTTATGATGTTGAGGTATGATACTTTTATTCCCATCTTGCTGAGAGTTTTTATCAAGAGAGCTTATTGGATTTTGTCAAGTGCTCTTTCTGCATCAATTCATATGACTATGTGATTTTTATCTCTCAATTTGTTTATGTGATGTATCACATTTATTGATTTGTGGATATTGTACCATCCTTGCATTCCTGGAATAAATCATACTTGGTCCTGGTGTATAATCTTTCTGATATACTGTTGGATTCAATTTGCTAGAATTTTGTTGAGGATTTTGGCATCTATGTTCATGATGGATATTGGCCTGTAATTCTCTTACATTATGTTGTCTTTATTTGGTTTTGGTGGTAGGGTGATGCTGGCTTCGTAGAAAGTGTTTGGAAGTGTTCCTTATTCTTGAATATTTTTGAATTGCCTGAGGAAGATAGGTTTTAATTCTTCCTTGAATGTTTAGTAAAACTCTCCTGTGTAGCCATCTGATCCCGTGCTTTTGTTTGTTGGAAGCTTTTTGATAAGTGCTTCAATTTCTACCATAGTTATTGGCCTATTGAGATGTTTAGATTCTTTCTGATTGAGTTTTAGAAGGTTATTCATTTCTTATTTTATTTATTTGGGTATTTTATCTTTGCTTCTTGGTGAGCCTGGTTAGAGGTCAATCAATCTTGTTTATCCTATCAAAGAACCAGCTATTAGTTTTGTTGACCTTTTGAATTGTTTCTTTGGTCTCTATGTTGATTATCTCACTTCTGATCTTTACCATTTCCATCCTTCTGCTTACACTGGACTTTTCTTGTTGCTCTCTTTCTAGCTCTTTGAGTTGTAGGGTTAGGTAATTTATTACCATTGTTTCTTTTTTTTTGCAGTAGGCTTGTAGAGCTATGAACTTCCACTTCAAGATGGCTTTCACTCTGTCCCATAGATATTGGATAGTTGTGTATTCATTTTTATCTGTTGCCATGATGTTTTTTATTTCTTCTTTGATATATGCCCTTCAGTACCTTTCAGCATTTCTTATAATACTGATTAGGTGCTGATGAACTCCTTTAGATTGTTCTTATCTTTGAAGCTCTTTTTCTGCCCTTCAGCCATTGCATAATAGCATGCTATGTAGTCTCCATGTGTTTGATTTCTTTGGATTGTTTTTATTGTAGTTGATTTCCAGTTTTATGACATTGTGATCTGAGAAATATTTGATATGATTTCTATCCTATTGAATTTGAAGAAACTTTGCCTATGAACCAAATATGCTCTATCTTTGAAAATGACCCAGGTGCACTTGAGAAGAATGTATATTCTGTTGCTTTTGGGTGAAATGTTCTGAAGATGTCAATTAATTCCATCTGGTCTAGTGAGTCATTTAGCATTGATGTTTCTTTGAAGATTTTTTGTTTAGAAGATTTGTTCAATGGTGATAGTGGGATATTAAAGTCTACTATGATTGTATTGCTGTCAATCTTTCCGTTGACATCCTCCAGGAGTTTTTTTTTTTTTAATGTATTTAGGTATTCCTGTATTGGGTGTGTATAAGTTTACCAGAGTTATTTCTTCTTGTTGGATGGATCCCTTTAGTATCATCATGTGGCCTTCCTTATCTCTTCCTATGTCCTTCACTTTGAGATCTACTTTGTCAGATATAAGTACAGTGGTACCTCGAGATACGAGTGCCCTAACATAAGAGATTTTTGAGATACAAGCCATCGAGTGAGTGATTTTTTTGCTTTGAAATAGGAGCAACATTTGAGATAGGAGTAATCGCAAGGATCGGCCAGCTCCACATGACCCACCAGTTTACCGCAACTCAAGTGTCTCATAGTTTCCGACACCTCAAGGTTACGGAATGAATTAAACTTGTATCTCAAGGTATCACTGTATTGCTACTCCAGCTTTTTTTTCATTTCCATTTGCCTGAAAAAACATTCTCTATCCCTTCACCTTCAGTCTGTGTGTGTCTTTTTCTGAGGTGGGTTTCTTGTAGGTAGCAGATATATGGGTCAGGTTTTCTTATCCAATCCGTTACCCTATGTCTTTTGATTTTAGCATTTAATGCATTTCCATTTAAAGTTATTATTGATAGGTATTTGTTTGTCATCATTTTCATTCTTTAACACTGTGTTCCTTCCTTGCTTCCTATTTCTTATTTTATAGCAGACCCGTTAGCATTTCTTACATTGCTGATTTGGTGGTAACAAATTCTCTTAGTCCTTTTTTGTCTGTGAAGCTCCTGATTTCACCTTCAATATTTATTTATTTATTTAGTAAATCTTTATTCAGATTATTATATTTTCTCTTCTTTTTTCCCCCATATCTCTCCTCCATCCGGTTGCTACCCCTCTCTCCGCCCTTACCTCCCTTCTGCACTGTCCTCATCCATAGGTGTATGATTTTTGTCCAGCCTCTCCCTGCACCACACTCACCCCTCTTTCTCTGAGATTTTTCAGTCCACTCCCTTTCCAGGTCTTTGATTCTATTATATTCACCATTTTATTTTGTTCATCAGATTTTTTATTCAATTTATATTGAGATTCACTTGTTGATTGATACGTATTTGTTGTTCATAATTTGTATCTTTACCTTTTTCTTCTTGTTCCTCTTCTTAAAGAGTACCTTTCAGCATTTCATATAATACTGGTTTGGAGTTGCTGAACTCCTTTAGCTTTTTATCCATGAAACTCTTTATCTGCCCTTCAATTCTGAATGATAACTTTGCTGGATAGCGTATTCTTCATTGTAGGTTCTTGTATTCATCACATTGAATATTTCTTGCCACTCCCATCTGGCCTGCATCATTTCTGTTGCAGGAGACCCAAGGGTCATGTAGGGCAGGGCTGAATGGAAGCCAAAGCTGAGTCTCTGCTCATCCATGAGACTCCACCCCACCCCAGTTGAGAAATCAGCTGACAATCATATGGGTGCTCCCTTGTAGGTAATTAACTGTTTTTCTCTTGCTGATTTTAATATTCTCTCTTTATCTTTTGCTCTTGGTGTTATAATTATGATGTGTCTTGGTGTGGTCCTCTTTGGATTCTTTTTATTTGGGGTTCTCTGCACTTCCTGGGATTGTAAGTTTATTTCTTTCACCAGGTGGGGGATGTTTTCAGTCATTATTTTTTCAAATACGTTTTCAGTATCTTGCTCTCTCTCTTCTTCTGGCACTGCCACAATTCTGATGTTGGTATGCTTGAAGTTGTCCCAGGGGCTCCTTCCACTATCTTCACAGTTTTGGATTTTTTTCCTTTTGTTTTTTTCCAGTGGAGTGTTTTCTGGTTCTTTGTATTTCAAGTCTTTGACTTGAATCTTGCATTCCTTGTGTCTGCTGTTAGGTCTTTTTATAATATTCTCTTATTTCAGTCATTGTATATTTAATTTCTAGTTGGTCCTTTTTCATCTCTTGTTGGTCCTTTTTATGCTCCTCTTGGGTTTCACTAAATTTATCCATATTTTCTAGGAAATTCTTGAAAAACCTTATAACCGTGGTTTTGAACTTTATTTCCAGTCATTTGTTTTCCTCCATTTTTTTCATTTGTGATTTGTTCCCTTGTCTCCACATTTTCTCTACACCAGGAGAACTTCTGTGCTGGAGTCAGCCTTATGATACAAGACTTGCAAAATTGCAAAAGCCTCTTGTTCAACTTGGATGGGGTGGAGTCTCATGGATGAGCAGAGACTCAGCTTTGGCTTCCATTCAGCCCTGCCCTTCATGACCCTTGGGTCTCAGTGACCCTTGGTAATCGCTGCAGCCCTCTCTGTGCACACAGTGGGGTTTCTCCATACCTCTGCCATTTTGGTCCCTGTGCACTCCGGGGACCGGTATGAGTCTGGGTCCCCAGGTTCTTGCCCTAAACTGGGGTTCAGTGAAGTCAGAAGTGGAGTTCATGCAGTTGGGAGTTTCTGTCTCCCTCCTGCTAAAGAGAGCCAGCAGCACAATCAGTAGTCCGTTTTCTCTTTCCGCAGTTGTGTGTGCTCCTCCAGACCTGTTTCTTTCACTCCTCTCCTACGTTTCTGTGCACTCCTCCCTTTTCATGACAATCCCAACTCCCCCCATACGAGTCTTGCCTTAAATTGGGTTCAGTGCAGTTGGATATGGGGTTTGGTATAGTTGGGAGTTTCTGTCTCCCTCCTGCTAGAGGAAGCCAACTAGGCACTCTGCTGCTCATCCTCTCCCCAGGCATGTCTCCGTACTTCAGTTTTTTGCAGCTCTTCTGAGTCTTGGTGAGGCCCTCTTTTTCATTCTAATTGTATAATTTCCACTCAGCCATCTTTCTTGTGGTTCTTGGATGATGTCTTTTCTGTCTTTTACTTGTAGTTTTGAAACTGTTGTGCAAAGCAGCAGTTTAGGTGTTCACCTATACCAACATCTTGGTTTCCTGTCTCACCTTCAATTTTGATTGATGGCCTTGCTGGGTACAGTATTCTTGGATCCAGACCCTTTCTTTGCATGAGTTTGTATATTTCATTCCATTCCCTTCTAGTCTGATGAGTTTCTGTTGAAAAATCAGTTGTTAGTCTGATGGTGGTTCCTTTGTAGGTAACTTTCTTTCTCTCTCTGGCTGTTTTTAAGATTTTTAATTTGTCATTGGTGTTTGCCAATTTAATTATAATGTGCCTTGGTGTCAGTTTTTTGGGATTCATTTTGCTTGGAACTCTGTGAGCTTTTTGGATTTGTGTGAGTTTTTTCTTTCTTATATCAGGAAAGTTTTCTGTCATTATTTCTTCAATTAGGTTTTCTATTCCTTGCTCAGTTTCCACTCTTTCTGGAATCCCTATTATGTGGATGTTGTTTTGTTTAGTTTTCTCCCAGAGTTTCCTTATGTTCTCCTCCGGCTTTTTAATTTCTTGTTTTTCTAGAAGCTTCTCTACTTGCTTAGTTTTTTCTACCTTGTCTTCTAGCTCACTGATGTGGTCCTCTGTTTCTTCTAGTCTAATTTTGATGCTTTCTATTGAGTTCTTACAGCCGTGATGTCATTTTTCATTTCTTCTTGGTTCTTCTTCATTTCCTCTTGGTTCTTACTCATATTGTCAAATTTGTCTTCCATTCTTTTCAGCCTCCTTAGGCCCATTTCTCTGAATTCTTTCTCTGGCATGTTGCTTACCTCCATTTTATTTACTTCCTTTTCTGGTGATTCCTGCTTTTCTTTCATATGTGGGCTATTTCTTTGTCCATATTCTCTCTTCTCTGGGTGTCTGGTTATGCAGTTCTCTCTCTCTTTTCCGTGTGGCATTTTTAAATCCTCTGAATCTGATTATTTGCTCCAATTGGAGACTGGTGTTCTGGAGCTCGCACCCTTTCATTGTGTGCCATAGGTGTAGATTTTCAGGCTTCTGTCAAGTCTGAGCTTTTTTGAAAATTTTATTTTTACTTCAGTAGAGAAATAGAAAATGTGAATGAGGGGTAAAGCATCAGGTGGACAGTCAGGAGCTCCTGTCCCAGCTTCAGCTTCTACACTGACCAACTGAGTAAGTTGGTCAAGTCACTTCCTTCTCTGGGATGTCACTTTCTTTTCTGGATAAACAGACTGAAAGATGGTTCTTGGTGCCTGTGGCTCCTCCTGTGGCTGCAACCTCAGTTTGCAGATGGTGCTGGCTGCCAAGGCTCCAAGTGATGCGTTATGTGGAGCTGCAAGCCTATTATTCTTGTTATACATATTAATAATAGATGTGGATATAGTCTATGTATGTTGTTTAATAATCCACACCTAATACTAGTAAATCCAATGTTTACATCTTGCTCTATATTACTCTGAATCCCATTTTGCTCTGTTTTATATCTTCCTTTCTCTCAATCATTGTTTCATTGAATTTACTTGATTTGAAAGGACTTTAATATGATGAAAATGTGAATTTAAATAAACTTTAAAAAATAAACTGATGAACAGAAATAGACACAGAGGCAGAGAAGCATCAAACAGACTGTCAAACTACAGCAGGAGGATTGTGGGAGGGGGGAAGCTAAGAGATAAACCAAAGAACTTGTATGCATGCATATAATAAGCATAATCAATGCACATAAGACACTGAGGCAGGGGTGGGGGCATGTGTGGGGGTGGGTAGGGAAGGCTGGGGGAAGGTGAATGGGAAAAAAGGAGACATATATACTACTATTTATAATACTTTAAACAATAAAATAAAAATTTAAAAAATAAATGAATTACACTATAAAACACTTAAGTTTTCCATCTAAAGAAAATTAAATTAAGAATATAAAAGTAGTCTGTATAGAAATATTTCAATAGCAAAATTCTGAGTACTTAGGAAGATTTTCAATTTTTTGTATGATCTCCTGGCTATTAAGATAATCAGAGTAATCAAAATCAAATACTCCTTCCACACACATACAAACACATACATATCTCACATATACCTTACCCTCTTAATTTCCAAAGAAATAATTGTAGAAATAACTAATTTTTAAACACAGCAGGATGGATAGAGTTTTTTTTTTTTTATTTAAAAAAATATTCCCTTTGTGTTTTCAGGTGGCTTCATTAGGTATTAAATGCAAACTGGCTACCCAAGTTTGTATGCCTAGGCCTAGAAACCACACATTTTATTTTTGTTTAAATTTATTTTTTAGTTACAGTTGACATATAACATATGTTTCAGGTGTGCAGCATAGTGATTAGATATTTATACACATTACAATGAGATCACCCTGATAAATCTGGAACCATACGTAGATACACAATCTTACTTACTATATTCCCTATACTGTACTTTACGTCCCCATGACCATTTTTAGAACAGGAAATTTATACCTTTTAATCTCTTTCACATTTCTCTTGTATTTTAAAACTTATCGCAGCCAATCTGATTTATCAGGGACCAAAATGGATATATTTGGAATTGCTAAAATAATATGATTTGCAGTGAATTTAGATTCTAAGATAAATGAAAACTTAGTCTGTAGAACTCTCAATATATTTAGAGGTCCAATAAAAACATTTCAATATTGTGTACAGGTGTGGGCAAAAGTAGGTTAAGTTACCAGCCATCATTACCTAAAATATAAATTATAAGTAAGGATATGAAATAGTAACAATAACAATGCAAATAGATAACACAATAATAAATAAGTAAATAATACAATAATAAGTAAATAATACAATAATAAACTATTCTGCATACTCACAACTGTAAACCTATCACTGTACATGAAATAAATATTTTTGTTTTAAGACAAAACCTTGAAGCTCTGATTTATATTTAAATAAAATTAACATGAAACAAATATAAGGTACATAATTTTGCTCCTAAGTTTCCCTTTAGATTAAATGCAGATACAGCTTTTGTAACTTAGAAATCCACATATGAAACCTATATGTTCATGTTGAGCAATGTCATCACAATAAAATTTAGTAAAAGAATAATAAAAAAGCCAAGGATATTTCAAATTTCTACTTCTTATTGGTATAGCATGTAAAAATTGCTTTTGTATTCTAGATTTATCATTTACCTACTTTTAAACCCATCATATTTGTGATTCCCCAGACTAAATAGACTCTTGCAAAACATATTTTACAGCATTATTTTTTAATTTATATTCATTTTTGAAAGTATTACAATTGTCCCATTCCCTCCCCTCCATTCATTCATTTCCTCCTTTCCCCTTGCATCCCTTCCCAAGACCTTCATCCCACTAGTGTCTTTGTCCATGAGTTATGCATATATACATATTAGTTCATTAGTTAATCTCTTCCTGCCCACCCCACTCCCTGCCCCTTCCCTCTGAGAGTTGTCAATCTGTTGCATTAGTCCATGTCCCTAGATCTCTTTTGTTTATCAGTTGCTTTGGTTCAATAGATTTCACATATAAGTGAGGTCATATGATACTTACCTTTCTATGATTGGATTATTTCACTTAGCATAATACTCTCCAGGTCCATCCATGCTGTTGCAAATGGTAAAAGTTCTTTTTTAACAACTGCATAGTATTCCATTATGTAAATGGAATTTTGATGGGTACTTGGGCTGTTTCCAGATCTTAGCTACTGTAAATTGTGCTGCTATGAACATAGGGATGCATATATTATTTATGATTGGTGTTTTAGACTTTTAGGATATACTCCTGGAAGTAGGATCACTGGGTCAAATCTTTAACTTTTTAAGGAAACTCTACCTGTTTTCCATAGTGGTTGTACCATTCTGTATTCCCACCAGCAGTGTACTAGGGTTCTCTTTTCTCCACATGCTTGCCAACACTTGTTGTTTGTTGATTTAGTGATGTTAGCCATTCTGGCAGGTCTGACGTGGTACCTCATTGTCAGCCATCTTTAGTTTTAAACAATGTAAACATTCACCAAGGAAAAGCAATTTTTTTTAAAGAAAAACTGGATGATATACAAAAAAGCTGTAAATAATTACCATTAAATATTTTACATATATAATTAAAAAGGATGTGAGAGTATAAATATTTTACCTATAAAATTGGCTCTTACCATTTTGAACATCTTAAGGGAACTCAACAAAGCTCTAATGTGCTATCTGCAAAGTTCCTAATTTGGACAATTTTATCCCAATTTAACCAAACTTATTAGGTTAAAAAAAAACAAAACAGTAATTTTCTATTTTTACACTTTTCTCAGCTAGGTACAATTAATCTTTCCAGTCAGAAACCTTATTGCTTTTCACTAATTGAAATTCAGAAAAATATGTATTCTTATTCTGCTGTTCTGAATATTAGAAATATATTTTATGAATTTAAGTTAGTAAATATGAGTAAGATTTACACATTTGCTGCTAAGTTTTGAGCTATTCAGAAATTCCTTAATTTCTAGCTTTAAAAAAATCTTTCTTTATTTTATTTTTTAACAGTGGGTATTTTGTGTACTTGATTACCTAATTTGATTAAAATTGATTTCCATTTAAGATGAACTCTTTGTATAGTATATGATTGCCTAACTATTATGCTGTGTACATTAAGCTAATACAGAATAATATTGCATATAAAATATAATTGAAAAAAATTACAGAAAAAATATATTGAATTCAAGGAAATAGCCTTGTGAGTGTGTGTGTGTGAGATGTGTGGATGATCTATATGCATACCTGAGTGTTCACCAACTAGGGGCAAGCAATAAAAAAAAAAGTTTAAAGTGAATCTTTTTCTTTTATGGAAACTTGTTAGTTTCTATATTTTAAGTGGTGTTCAAGTATAAGATGGCTCAATACATAAACCATGCCTGAAACACTCAAGAATTTCAATATTCATAAGATTTAAAATGAAGCACTTTATATTCATTGAAATTTCAAGTTTTTTATAGTCTTTTTAGGTGCAGATCAGGCAATGATCTCTAAGATGAGAAAAATTACCAGGACTCTGGTACTGTCAAAGAATTATATTCAGAGAATAGAGCCATCTGGTTGTGTATGTTTTACTTGGGACTCTTTTTTAAATGTGTTTCCTTCCCCAACTAGAAATAATTAATATAGGAGAAAAACAGATATGTTTTATTACATCTTTTCATTGGAATCTAGTAATATGATAGTTATATTTCTAAATACAATTTTGATAAAAATAAAAAATATGGATGTCTCTTTCCAATAACTAGCATGCTTAATGCTTTCATTCAAAGCAACTGCATCTATCTTTCTTTAAAAATATTTTTATTGATTTTTTTTACAGATAAGAGGAGAGAGGAATAGAGAGTCAGAATCATCAATGAGAGAGAAACATTGGTCAGCTGCCCCCTATATACCTCCTATTAGGGATGTGTCCACAACCAAGGTACATACCCTTGACCGGACCTTTCAGTCTGCAGGCCGATGCTCTATCCACTGATCCAAACTGGTTAGGGCTGCATTTATCTTTTTTCTTTTTCATCTGAAAGATTTTTCTAGTATTATAGGATTTGCTTAGCTGCAAGATGATCATATCAGATATTTAATTTTGTGCACCTCTCCCCACACAACTCTCAATCAATAAGGGATGAGAATTAATGAATAAATCTCCCTGTGCACCTCAGCTGACCCAGTCACCTCAAATACCAGTGAGGTAATCCCAACTCCTCATGTTCTACATGGTACCTCAAAGGACCCTTTTTGAATTAAGTCCCAGATGTGCAGCTTTTTTTTTTTTTTTTTTTTTTTTACCTTTTCTCACTTTTGCCTGTCTCTTCTTTATTCACTTTGGTTCATTTGATCACCTCCCAAGTAAATTACCTCTTCTCAAAGTTGTTTTTAGCCTTTGCTTTTGAAAGAACCCAAACTAACAAAATGTTTAAATCAACTTATTTAGAAAGACAAATTAATAAGATCTACGATGCTTTCATCATAAGAGGAGGATGTGTTATCTTATTTGACTCCTATACATGTCTTTTTCTCTTTGACTTGCAAGATGATTATCTAATGAAGTTTGATCTAATGCTTCAAAACCTCTATTATATATTTTCCTGTAGTAATACTGGGCTTGTGCTGAAAACAAAAACTTCCTATCTCTTAAAGGGGAGATTTTGTAGCAAGTTTGCAGCTCTGAGAGATTTGTGTAACACTAGAAGGACTTGCATTGATAAATAAAGAGAATAGTGGAGCCCTATCAAATGGGGGATGCACACTAGAAGGCTCTAAATGACATTTATAACCACACAATCGAGCCTTGATTTACATGTGCTATCAGATTTCTTCATGATTTGACATTTAGCCTTTCTAAAAAGCCAATCATCTTGCCAGGGAACTACATCTTATTACATTTATCTAAAACCTTTTCAGTCTTTTCACGATACAGGTCTTCTAAAATTAATCAAATTATTGATCAATGACCCTTTCCTACAGAATGTAGGTCTCTGTCTCCTAACAAATAAGTGACTAGATAATCTCATTTTATGATAACAATCCTATCTAATAAAAGAGTAATATGGAAATTGACTGTACCTCCACTACACCCACAAGCCATGCCCACCAGCCAATCAGAGCGAGTACGCAAATTAACCCAACCTAGATGGCTATGCCCACAGAGAGAGCAGGAGGGATGTTTGGGTTGCCCCTGGCAATGGAGGAAGCCAAGCGTTCCACACACCCCTGACCAGCCAGTCTTCTGCTTAAGGAAACAAAGTTTCAATGGCTGTGCAAGCAGAAGGCTTGGCTCTGCTCCAGACTACAAAGTTTCAATTGTAGAAGATAAATAAATCCCAGATACCAGGGCCTCTGCTTGGGTTGCTGGGGGGTGTGGTTGGCCTGCAAACCACCACAGGCCCCTCACCCAGGCCACCCTAGGCTGCAAGGGAACACCACCCACCCTGATCCAGGACACTATTCAGGGCAAACCAGCTATCCCCCACCCATGCACCAGGCCTCTATCCTATCTAATAAAAGAGTAATATGCAGATTGACCATCACTCCAATACACAAGATGACTGCCCCATATGGTTAAAAGATCCTGCCCCATGTGGACATAAAATGGCCACCACAAGATGGCCAGCAGGGAAAGGCAGTTGGCAGGAACCAGGCCTGCAAGGGGGGCAGTTGGGGTGATCAAGACTGCAGGGAAGGGCAGTTAGTGGTGACCAGGCTGGCAGAGAAGGGAAGTTGGGGATAACAGGGCCTGCAGGGAAGGGAAGATGAGGGAGACCCAAGCCTGCAGGGGAGAGCAGTTAAGGAGGGACCAGACCCACAGTGGAGGGCTGTTAGGGGCAAACAGACTGGCAGGGGAGAAGTTGGGCATCAATCAGGCTGACAGAGGAGTGGTTAGGGGTTTATCAGGCTGGCAGGTAGAAACAGTTAGGGGCAATCAGGAAGGCAGGCAGGTGAGCAGTTAGGATCCAGCAGTCCTGTATTGTGAGAGGGATGTTTGACTTCCCATTTAGGCCTGATCCTACTTGGGCAGTCAGACATCCCTAAAAGGGTCCCAAATTGGAGAGGGAGCAGGCTGGGCTGAAGGACACCCCTTATGCACAAATTTTGTGCACCAGGCCTCTAGTTTGTAATATAACTTTCAAGGCCTACTTGGCTTTTGATCAATGTTGACTTGATAATGCATTCAAATGAAGGAAGACAATCTCTTGTCACTGCCTTATTTTCTGTGTTCTTCCTCTTTTATCTTCATTTTTAGTCATTTTGTGTGTATCTGTACAACTTATACAAGAATTACTTTTCAGCATCACTAATACCCTTTACAGCAAGATCTTTAAGATCTAACTCATCCAATAACTGATCTCATTCTGTTACTCTTATCTGATCTATTCCATTGAAGGAAATACCATCTTTCAGATCTTCCCTATCAGATAGTGTAATACTTTGAATGTTTTGCTGTTCTATCAGATACTTAAGACTGAAATAATGTGAAAATAGTTATGTCAAATCAGTTTTGTATTAAATGTTATCCTGTATATTTCTTACATTCCAATCAGTTATTTATTGTCCACTAACAGTTTTAAACTCTCTTGGATTATGCATCTTGATAACCAAGAAACTTCTACTTCAACATAAGGCTCTGTACTACAGGATGTCTCTAACATGTTTGATATTAACCTGTTTTATCCATTTCTCTAAAAGAACTATAGGCATTCCACAGAATATCTTCTCCCAATAATCTTATTGCTAGACTACATCTTTGTCTTTAATACTCTAAATTGATAGAATATAATTTTACATTCTATAATATTTCTAGCCAATATTTATATGTTATTTTTCCCTGACAACTAAATGCATTTGAAAAATGATGATGCAACCTTGAATTACAGTCCTAATTGAATTGGTGTAACATTAGAATCATGGAGAAGTATTTGAAATACATACTAAGTGTCAACAAGAGCAAGGGTCTCTTTGTTGTGTTCAACATCCCTAGATCACTCATCCCTAGTTTATAGTATGTTTCCAGAAATGTCTTCAACATTAATTAATTGAAAATTGATTATTGGTTTCAAAAAACCTTTTATATCCTATTCACCCTGAAAAGGTTTATTCTTCCAATATTGCTAAAAATATTTTGATAAAGTTCACATTTCAACATATATCCCCCCCTTTATTCTAACCTGGCATGGCTTATTTTACTGCTGCATCATAGATCTCAAATTAATCTCTGAATTAACTTCCTGGTATGTGCATGATACAGTGAATATTAACAGTATTATAATAAAAATAAAGTCTAGATCAAGGGAAGAGTTTTGAAAGGGCACTGAAAATTTTATGAATATGGTACTCTGCAGTCAAGCACTTTATTTAGTGCCATTACTTAGCTGCTAGAAGCCATATTTTTTGGCTTCTGTAGCTCTCTTGGAAATTCCCCAGCAATCCTTGGGAATCCAAGTATTCTGTTTAATGACCATCGCTCTTGATGTTTGACAAACCAGAACTAAAGTAATAAAGATATAGACATTTAAAATAAACAGTATGTGACTTGATAATGTGTTTCCATTTTATTATTTACTTCCATGTTTGATGAAGTATGTTGCAATGTTAATGTGCTGTACAACCTAGAATAAAATCAGCATTAAGTTCCATGGTTCATTTTATAGAAATGTGAGACCATCTCACTTTATCCTAGTCTTGCTTTTTAATCCTATTTCAATATCTAACTATCTTCCAAATTAATTATCAGAATTTGATTGATGCTAATTGCTTCAAGTTAGCCCCTTTGGCTGATGACTGGTCCAGCTTTTCTTGTTTTCATTCTCAATGCTCTCTTGCACTCAGTGCCTGGATCTTCCTGCTATCAGTCACTGATTCTGGTAATTGCTACACTGAGACAACCCCCAGTTCCTAAGGCAGCCGGGGGGGGGGGAGGACCTTTTTGCTGCCAAGAGCCATTTGGATATTTATAAAATCATTTTTGGGCCATACAAAGTTATGAACTTAAAAATTAGCCTGCTATATTTTCTCAAACATTTAATTAACTCACCCCTAAGGCCTTGGCAGGACCAGACCAAATGATTTTGAGGGCTTTAACAGCTTGCCGGCTGGACATTCCCCACCCCTGACCTAAAGGAATGTGAAAAAATCTCTCAATTTTTTTCTTGAACCGTAAAATTATTTTTCAAGAAAAAGATGCAAAATTCTGATTCATAAAATAATAAATAGTAAACCCCTAATTGCGATCTCTTAGATCCCCCAGAAACTGATACAAGATAGAAATAGAAAATGGTTTATTGGGGAAATGCCTATGAAGGAAGAAATGGCAAGGAAGCAGGATTAGGATAGACATAGACTATGAATTAGTTCTGACGCTAATGAAAGTAGAAAGGAGAGGAAGCAAGATTAGATAGGTTGAATTTCAGATATTCATACTGGCCACTGAAGGAATCATGTATTGAGCAGCAATGGACATTCTCTTGTTGTGCTCAGTCACTGCTAGAAGCAGTCCTGAGGAGAGATTGCCTTCAGGTTAAACACTGTGGTAAATTCCCTAACTTCCTAACTTCACTCTTTGCAGCTGTCACACATTTTAGTATAGAACAATTTATTTATAAAATATTTTGTAAGCACCTAAAATACATGATTCTAAGCACTAGGGAAACAGCACAGTAGTGAAGTGATTACATAGCAAACAAAGACGTGTATTTTTTATATAATGGATAGTGAAAATGATACAAAACTATGAAGTAGGTTAATAAGTACAGAGTTATAATTTACTGTTTTACATAGGGTACTGAGGAAAGCCCTTTTTGGTAAAGTTACATTTGAGCAGAGACATAAAAGGATGTATGACCAGTCACAGAATTAGACCATTCCTAGCAGAGGGAACAAACATTGCAAAGGCTTTCAGGCAACAATATATAACATGATAAATTACTTAGAGCTTTGTGGATCATGGAAAGGTCCCTGAATTTTGCCCTGAATAAGATAAGAAGATATTTTGTGCAGAAAAATGGTCTGTTTTGAAAATAGTTTGGAAAGATTAGTATAAACAGTTGTGAGAAGGCAAGGATAGAAAAGGAATGACAGGTGACTTAAAAGAATCCAAAACATTTAAGATGTATAAGATACATTCAGATAGTGTTGGTAAGCATTGGCAGAGATAAGAATTGGTTGTATATTTTTTTGAAAATTAAACAACAGAATTTTTTATTTGTTATGAGTTATTAGGGAAGGAAAAGAACTAAAATCACTTAATATTTTGGCTTGGACCAGCGGTTCTCAACCTGTGGGTCGTGAACAGCTAGCAGGGTCTCCTAAGACCATCAGAAAACACAGATATTTACATTAAGATTCATAACAGTAGCAAATTACAGTTATGAAGTAGCGACAAAAATAATTTTATGGTTAGGGATCACCACAACATAAAGAACTGTATTAAAGGGTTGTGGCATTAGGAAGGTTGAGAACCACTGGTGGACAATGGGTAGTGTGGAAATTCATATCCTCTGAGATGTGAAAGATTGATGGAAGAATAGGTTTTAGTGTATAAAATCAAGAATTATATTTTTGACATGTGAAGTTAAAATGCTTTCTTGCTTTATAACTTTAATGAATAATATTGCTACATAGCCAAAGATGACAATAGTAATGTTATTCACAAAAAGACATGTATTTTAATTGGATCTCTTTAATATTTTTATATCAGCATTATCATCAAATTTATATTTTAATTTTTTCTAGTTATATATAATTAAGAAATTCTTGAATCTCTAATTGTGTATTTTTTTATTTTTCACTTCTACAGATTTGAAGATGGAGCTTTATAGATAGCTAAACTTACAAAAAAGGCAATGTTGGATGCAGTATTTCTCACCAAAAGATCTTTTTCAAAAATTCTTCATCATGCCCTAACTGGTTTGGCTTAATGGATAGAGGGTCAGCCTGCAGACTGAAGGGTCCCAGGTTCAATTCCAGTCAAGGGCATGTACCTTGGTTGAGGCCACATCCCCAATTGGAGGTTTGCAGGAGGCAGCTGATCAATGTTTCTCTCTCATTGATGTTTCTAGCTCTCTATCCTTCTCCTTTCCTCTCTGTGAAAAAAAATCAATAAAATATATTAAAAAATAAATAAAAAATTATCATCAGAGAATATGCTAGAGAAATGTGTTATTCAAAGATATGTCATCTCTCTAATGACATTAACAGATGCTCTGGTAGTTTATTGCTAGATTTGAATGTTTAAAATTTCTTGAGATATTACAGGGAGTAGTCATTAATATTTATACTTTATGTTGTTTTTTTTTCTGTTCCTGATGACAAAAGAATAAGAATTGACTAAAAATGAAAACTAATGAACAAAAACAGAACCAGAGTCATAGAAGCGTCAAATAGACTACCCAACCTATGAGGGAAGTTGGAAGGTGACGGGGTAAGAGATCAACCAAAGGACTTGTATGCATGCATATGAGCATAACCGATGGACACAGATGGAAGGGTTGGGTGAGGGCATGTGCTGGGGGTTGGGGACCACTAGGGAGGGGTCAATGGGGAAAAAGGAGACTTATGTAATATATTAAACAATAAATAACTTAAAAATGAAATCAACTAATTAATTGTTAATATGGTTCAATTAATGAGGTCAGTGTTTAATGAATCATGTAGGTCTTGATCTATAAAATCTGAAATGGAATAGTAGACTCTAAGTAATTTCTAAGAATCTGGCTATAGTGCACTGGAATTTTAGTTTTTTAGGACTCTAACAGGGTGGTCACTAGATTATGATGTTCTTCAAGACAGGATATGCATTCTGTTCCCTTTATTTTAGTATTTACCCCAGAACATTGTCCCAGAAAGTTTAATTAATAAATATTTCTTTTTTTTCACTTTCATTAATTTTTTTTATTAATTTTTTATACATGTCTCCCCATGCCCCCCTCCCTCCCAGGCATACCCCAACCCCCCCAGTGTCTGTGTTCATTGGCTATGCTTATATGCATGCATACAAGTCCTTTGATTGATCTCCCATCTACCCCACCTAACTTTAATCTTCCTGCTATAATTTCAGTCTGTTTGAGGCTTTACTGCCTCTGTATCTATCCTTTTGTACATCAGTTTATAATGTTCTTTATTGTCCACCAATGAGTGAGATCATGTGATGTTTCTCCCTCATTGACTGGCTTA